>NDXB01020300.1:16534-46820 GCA_002631895.1 Agapornis roseicollis | reverse complement strand
TAAAAAAAAAAAAAAAAAAAACCAAAAAAAAAACAAACCACAACCCACAAACACCAGAAGACATAGAAGTAACTTCCCACTTATCTCCATTAAAGTTACTGCTGCTCAGAAGTGATTGACAAGCACACCACTCATGTCTCTGGTTGTCAAAACAGACTGCACTGATGCTACCTGCATTTCTAAATTTCTTTCCAAGAAGCCTACCAAGCTGTCTGTTTTGACAGAACCTTTTCTAGGACAGGAAGATAAAGCAATAAACTATCGCAGGGAAAAGAAAAGGTGCCCAGCTAATAACATCTCCTGTTTGTGTTAGTGGAAACTATAATTCCATATCAACGTTGTGTATTAATGGAGTGAAGAAAGCCACAGTGCTACTGATGCTTAGAAACCATCAATAAGATACACAATCCTCCAAGGAACACTGGGTTATTTATACAACTACAAAGCCTCTTATTAACTTCATTGACTTCAAAGGCAGAAGAAATACAGGCATTTACAGTTGATACAATTAATGTACTACAAATCCTTATAAACCTGAAGGAGGTAAAAGTTTAGGAACACATTAATTTCTGCTCCATAATATTACTGTGTTATCTAACAACTCTATAGCTATATAATGCAAACAGCATATAAATACCGAGTTTAACTGCATTTCTTTTCCAAGCAGAGTCATTAGAAGATAGCATTGCTAACCTAGTTACAACGATTAGAGCACCTCCAGAACAATCCAGGTTACTTTGAACCTTCTACTAATTTTTGCATTTCCCCTCACACTTCAGCCATTTTCAATATAGCAGAAGCATAGAGAAAACAGTATGCTACCATTCCTTGGATAGAAGAGTCATTCATAATTGGCTAAATAAAAACAAAACAAGCTGCCCTAAAGAAAAAAAACATGCATGTGGAGAAAATTAAATGTCCTTAGGGAATAAAAACCTCACAACATCAACAAAAAAAAACCAAACAACTAAAAACCACCAAAGAGTTCCCTGTTTTAAAACGGCACAGGTTTCACAATGGCTTCTGAGGACAAAAACTGACACCAGGACATTGTCACCATCAGAGCACATTAAAATACTGCTACATCAATACCGCACTCCTCCAAGAAACCTTACCCATCCTCGCCCTCTTAATCCAACAACTAAAACAACTCCAAAGCAAAAAACTAGTGAAAGTACACTTTCTGTTCGGTTTTATCACGGTTTCTCCCCACGCAAAGGGAGGCCGGGGGCCACCTCTCTCTTCCCTCAGGCACCACAGACAAAAGGGCGACAACCCGGGGAGGGTGGTGGAAGAGTGGCCCCCCCCACCGACCGCGGGAAGACGGGGGGGGGGGTGTCCTCCGGCCTTATTTCTCTCCGTTCTCCCCACTGCTGTTTGTTTATCTGTGCAGAGTGCGACACAGGGATGAGCCTTCTCTTCTTCCCAGGCACACAGAGTCCCCGGAGAAACAACAGCAGACGCAGGCTCCACACAAAAGGTGCCTGTCCCTTCTCGCCACAGGCCGGGGCGATGACACCTTTCCCCACCCCCCAGGTCGGACCCAAGCCCTGGGTCCTCCACCGTTCCCCGCACTGAGGACCGCGGTCTCCGCAACTCCCTCTCTCCCTGCCTGCCTGCCCGGACCACTCGGAAATCGAGCCCGACAGGAGCCTGAGGCCTAGCGGGACAGTTGGCGGTATAGGCCCCACGGGCAATTCGGCACCTATCCTTCCATCTCTCTTCTCCGGCAAGCCTAGCGGAGCCCTCATACTCCCACCACCGCTCCTGAAACCCACCCATTGTTCCCCGCACCTCAGTCAATCCGCTCCCCGCAGTGGAGCGCTGCAGCGAAGGGTAGAGGAGACAGCGTACTCACCACACGGGCCGGGCTCCCCGCAGCGGCCACCGACCCCCTCAGCTACGACACACAGTGGCGGCCACAATGCCCTGTTTCTCCAGCACCCGCAGGCCCCGGGGCTCCCCCACCGCCATGACCCGCCACCCCTCCTTCGCCGACACCACTGCTGCAGCAGCGGCCATCTTGTGCGTCGGGTACCTCCTCTCACCGCCTGCCCCCCTTCTCTGCACCGCCTCGTAGTTGCTGCCTGCCTGCTGCCCGCCCCTTCCTGCGCCCTCCTCCCCTGGCAGGAGGGGTAGGACATGGCGAAAAAGCCGAGTCACGGCCTGTGCTGTTGAAAGAGCTAGGTAGGGTAGCGTGTTGTAGTATGGGCTACTGCAGCAGGCAGCCCTGAGGTAGGCCGATGGTGGATACTATTTTGCTACCTTCCTTCGCCTTTGAGCAGATTTTTCTTTCATCTCATCGTCGTTACGGTCATGGCGGACGCAGCCAGGCTATGGGATCGGGGTTGTGGCTCTTCATAGGCTAAGTAGCCTGAGGAGCTCGCTCTGGGTTCGGAGTCTGCCTAAGCCCCCAGACCGCCATTTTCTTTCCCTCGGTGTCCACGACAGGGAGGGAGCTTTCTCTGTTCTGTACACAGTGTGGTTCCTGTCTTCTTACTACTGTGGCTTATTCATGTCAGCAAAACTTAGGTCTTGGGGGTTGATTTATTAGTTATAGGGGAAGGAAAGAGAAATCATTGCTGTTCGCACTTAGGTGGCTGTGCAGGAAAAGACCTTATTGCTTTACCCATGAGACCCCCAGGAAAGCACACAGCTCGTGTTTGTTGCTGGAGAAGGCCCCATGTAGTTTTCTTGGCTGCAGAACACAGTTAATCCTTAGCCTCAACCAGCACCGCAGGTAAGATGCATTGGGGCTGCACCAAGTTTTCCAGTATCACACAGTATCTGAGCTACAGTTGGGCTGCTGAAGAAATTTTAAAATTAAGTTACAGCCAGTATTGATAACGCTTCTGTAGCATTAGCATGTACTGACTTACTGACTCAAAATATGAGAGGTAATTATTTAACATTCACCTCATTATTTAACCCTTCAAGGTAGCATCAAATTTATTCCCATTTTATGAGAACATGAACTGTGGTGTAAAATACTAAAGAATTTGTCTGAATTTATTTCCAAACTTAAGAACAAAAATGGTTTTCAGTCGTCCTTTCCTATTGCCCAGACATTTTACCATGTATATGCCTAGCTGGAGGCTCTATGGGATTAGTGCTTGTGTGAAGTCATTGTGTAGAATGCTGCATCTAGAATCACTGCATTTCTAAACACTTTATGCCACTGTAAAAAGCATGCAGAGTATTACCAGTTCAACATCTGAACTGCAGAGGACTATGTGACCTTGAGATACAATTAAAAGAGTGCAATGCCAGGTCAGAAGTAACCAGACCAGAGCTGCGGGAGATCAACAGACAGCACGCTGATTAATGTAATCAGAAACTGATGTTTATTACAAAGCATCAACTCTTTATATACTGTTGCTTACATTTGCTCACACTGATTTGACACCTTATAATTTGGTATATATCCTTAAGACCCCTAGTAACATATAATTGGTCAGGCACATTTATGAGAACTTGACCTTCAAAGCTTGCCAACAGTCCACAGTCCCACAACTCCTTCATAGTTTTTCTTTACCATTCCCAAGGCTTAAGCCGGATCAGGGTGATAACGCCTGGATCCATATTGTTAACTGTTTCTATCCATCACCCACACAGAGCCAAGGACTTGAGACAGCAAAATGAAGCTGGGTTGTCACATGCAGACAGAAGCATGGATACATGCTAGATGCCTAGACACAAGGGAAGAAAGGATGCCTAGATAGATGCCTAGACACAAGGGAAAAGCTACACAGGGTGAGGTTAATCTTCCACTCTGGTTTCTAATGCTTGGATTGTTTGTAGACAGATTTTCATGTTGACTTCACATGAAATCTGGTGATAATAGCTAAACGTGTTATTTCTATCTGTTTTACTAAAGAAATAATCTGTATTACTTAGTTCTTTTCTCCCCAAACAGTTAATGCTTCTCAACGATCAGTGCTTGAATAAATGTATTTAAGAAATCAGGGTTTTCTTGCTATATTCACAGGCATTTGGGATTTTATGAACACAGAAGACTAAGATACTTACAAAAATTTTCTTTAACTTAGTGAGAGCCTTACTATGAGTTACAAAAGAAGTGTAAATCGGGAAGATTAACATGGAAGTGTGAATCTTAATCTATTTTATTGTTGTTTCAAAGAAATTAACAGGAAAGTTTTAAAAGTTTACCAACAGAAATCTAAATCAATGTTTTTAAGTATCAGGATCCTTACTGCTGTCATTACACAACTATCAGAATGGATGATTTAATCAAGAATGTAATAGCCAGATTTGGAAGTCAGGGATGTTACTACATTATTTTTATCCATTGTATTGGTGTTGTAATACTTCCTGTAATGTCCCAATGAAACATTAATCCCACTTGTTCTTAATGACTATATAAATTGTGTAAGAGTTTTTGTCCTTAAGAATAATCTTTCATTTAACCAATTGGCAAATTGCAACATAATTCTTAAAAAAAAATAAAAATCTGAATCATTATATCCTACATAATTAGTCCTCTGTCCTGGAAATGAACCACTGAGCAGTATCTTTGCAGATTATTCTAGATCAATTTAAATATGGTCTTCATCCTATTATTCTGATTTTAAAACTGTACAAAAAAAGTTTCAATGAGCCATTTGCCATCTTTTGCAGACTCCTCCCCTAAACACTAGAAATGTGAGCCTCGATGAAGTTATTGGTATCCTGTTTGGATGCAGAAGACAGCACTAGGAGATAAAATTGTAGGTGTTCTTTCCAACCTTTGTTTAAAGTCACAGAAACTAGAAATGGTCAAAGCCTGTGTACATTCTATTTACTTCCTAGTTTATGGCAGGTGACTGTACACAGTAAACCATTCTGGAGGTTTATTCTGTCAGGTTTTTAATGCTGCAATCTCAAGACTTCTGCCACTTCTTATGCTTGGTTCCTGTATACAGCTCCTATATTGCAGAAAGGCTTTCATTTTCAGGAGGTTATGTTTCCCCTCAGGATTTAATTCTGTCACCAGTATTTACTTGCTAACAAGGATTTTCAGTATTACAACAGAGTTTACCACAATTGCATTGTTTACATTTAAAGAAATGGGATCTTAAATGACCTGTGGTTCATATTAAGTAGCATTGCAAAGATGAATACTCTAAATCTCAAAACCCATTTTCGAAATTTGTAGATTAGATAGTTTCTTTCTTTGGGAACTGATATCACTGGATATCTAGAGTATTTTTAATGTCTTTCTCAAGTCATGCAGCATTTCTTCCTGCATACCTGTGTTAGCATATGAAACACAAAACAGTACTTGTTTTTAGGATTAGTGTTTTCATATTTTATCTTATTAAAGCTGTTCTAATTTATCTCCACTTGTTCACACTGTTCTTTCTTTTATGGCCTTAAAACCCCACAGGAATTAGCTTTGAGTCCACAACATATCATTTCAATTTTCCATTCCTTTTTCTTTATTTCCTCCCCAAAGGGGATAATGTGTATGCATGGTTCTGTGATTTTACATCTGCCACCACCCTAGTAATGTTCTTCAGATTATATATTACCTATTATAGAAATAGGTAAAGTACCAGTGGAACTGTCAAATGCTGTCATTACATGTTTTAATTTCTATATAACTCCATATAAAACTGTGGTAGCAGAATAGCTGTCTTCATAAAGATTTTTTTTTATTTTTTTTATGCATTGGCAATGTTTCAGTTTTCTACTTTAGTTATCTACATGACCTGTAAAGATGATAATAATGGAAAATGTCTCATTTTGAAACCTGTGATATCAGAATGGAGAGGCAAGAATGAAGTACTTTTCCATCTGGCTGCAAGCATGTAAAAAAATACCTTGTTTTTTTTCACACAGCCAAGATTCTTATGTATATCCTACAAACTAAAAGATAATAAAAAAGAAAATATTTAGCACTTCTGCATGCTTGACCATAACTTTAACAGAATTCTTGCACTTTTATAAAATTCTGCTCACAAAAACAGAAGTCTGAAGCATATCCACCCAACATGATAATTGTAAAAATAACCCAATACAGATTAGAGTATGCTGAATATGATCCGGGGCCACGTAATTCAAATGCAACTTTTAAAGCTAGTTACACATGCTTATTTCATAGCAAAATAGTGTCTTCTACTGTGGAAGGACATGCTTGCTATCTCAACGATAACATGAAGTTTAGAATTCCTTTTATACAAGAGAAGCCTGAATGATTTAAAGGAGTGTGAAATGTGTAAATGTAAAACTAGTATTCCTCCATGAATGCTTCTCTCTCAACCATTCAATTTGCACAAGCAAATAATACGATATAACCACCAAACATTATCAGATTTGTTTAAAAACTTTTTGCACTTGTTTGATGCTATTCATAATACATTTGCAGAATATCAGTGCAGTTATTGACATTTGGGTTTTCAGGCTACTTTGAATGCAAAATATCTATGTAAATACACCCTGTAGCTGCAGTTGCTGTGGGGAAAAAAAAAAAAAAGAAATCATAAGGAAGGTAAGAAACTTCCCTCTGATGATTTCTCATTAAATGTTTCACATAACTGCCCCATCTCAGTATCCTCCGTGTTCCACTGGCATTTAAGGGTGCCATATACTGACTTCATAGTATGTTCCACAGATTCTAATGGTACTCTTTTTCTGCTTTTTTGCTCAGATGTAATTGCCTGGCTTCCTTTAATCCCAGAGCTTCTAGTGTTATTCAGCAACACCTCTTTCTGAGCGTGACAAAAAATCTGTAGCATTATAAAGTACAAGAATTCAGAGCTTATCAACTATGTAGACCACTCTGCAGACCAAATCAAAGTCTCTACCATATAGTCGTTGTTCTGGTGCCCTCTGCCGAAATAACCGTTTATTTGGCTTCTGAATCCCGCCCCCCACGGGAGAGCGTTGAGAGAGCCTCTGCGAAGGCTCCCTTTAAGAGATATTTCACCTTTTTCATCTCTTTACCTTGCACTTTAGTTCCTTGATTTATTTCCTTTTCTATTCTATCTCGACAAAAAGCAGAAGTATCACCGTTGTTTGCTTCCCTTCTTCCAGTCATACTTATGTTGAAATAGGTTTATTTTCCTTCATAACATTGTTATATCACATTTTACAACAACCTTTTATTGAGCTTAGAAAAGTAACATATGAGTTGAGTTGATAAAGAATTAAGAAAAGTATATAAGAATGTGTATACATACAGGAGGTGTGTGTGCATGTATAAAACCAAGAATCACCTAAATTAGCAATGTAATTTTTGTTCCTTTCTGGCAGATTTTCTCATGTACTGTAAAACTGGGGGAAAGTAAAAGACATGTAGGGTGATGCAGCCAGCACAGGTTTTCTAATGCAAGTCAGTACCTTTGTTTAGCTGCATGTAAACCACAGCCTTACTTTCACTTTGCAGAGGAAGTTAAATTGTAGAGGTTAAGTAACTTTTCAGGTTCCCACAGCAAGTGGTGACAAGATGAGGAATAAACCCCAGGGTCTGGTCTCCTTTTCCAACCATTAGACCTTATGCACCCTCCACACTTGTGCCAGTTACAGTAATTGCATTATGACTAAACTTCTAGCTGAATGATTTCTCTAATCAAATTTCCCAGGCAGAGTGCTCTTACTGTAAGTGAAAAGTGAGACTATCTTACATCTCTGTACTCACATCACATTTTTGAAGTAAAAGAAAAATGCAGACAATCTCCTGGAGTTATCCTTGCTTAGTATCACACATAAAGACTCAGAGTTTTGTAGTGATTTGATTTGAGAACACCTGAATCAACACTTCTGAGGTGCATCTTCCAGCAAATGGCATTACTAATTCCCACAGAAAAATAAAGGACCAACCATAGCTAAACCAAATGTGTGAATAACTGTATAAAGCAAGTTTTGTGGATTTATGTTCGTGTGGATCTCAAGTAGCTACTGCTTATACAGACCTCAATTCTAGCAGTTTTTAAAAACTATTTTGTTCAGGTAATTGCAGACGGACATTTTTACATTTCATCCTTTAGTGCTTTTTGAGAAGAGACCTATAAACAAAAATCTATTTTATAACATGTCACTGCAGCACATGCTTGTTAAACAGCTTGCAAAAACACTGTTTTCAGTGGAAACAAAAATATTTGTTTAGGTAGGCTGCGCTTATTTTTAGATCTCATAGCTGTATGATAATTTACTTTATTCTTTTACCAGATTCTACATGTCATGTCTACTTTGACAAGCAAATTCTCACACAAAACCCTACCTTTTTGCTAAGAATTTTCTCTTCCACTTTTAAATTTCTTTTCAGCACAGTATTCTTGGTTTCCTTTCTGTCCTGGGTTCAGCAGTAGCAGTCATTTTTCTCCTCCTTAGTAGTTGGTGCAGTGCTGTGGTTTTGACTTTCAGTCTGGGAACAGCACTGATAACACCGATGGTTTTAGTTGTTGCTAAGTCATGCTTAGTCTGACCAAGGACTTTCTGAGTCTCATGCTCTGCCAGGAGGGGAAGCTGGGAGGAAGCAGAGACAGAACACCTGACCCAAACTAGCCAAGAGGTATTCCATACCACAGCATGTCATGTCCAGGATGTAGAACTGGGGGCAGTTACCTGGAAAGGATAGTTCATTGCCGGGGTCAGGCTGGGTATTGGTCAGTGGGTGGTGAGCGGTTGTATTCTCTTCCCTTGTTATTTCTCTTATCATTATTATTATCAGTGGTAGCAGTAGTGGTTTTTGTTATACCTGAGTTACAGGACTGTTCTTATCTTAACCTGTGAGAGTTACATTCGTTTGATTCTCCTCTCCATCGCTCCGGGAGCTGGCGGGGAGGGGGAGGGGAGAAAGAGGGGGATACTGAGCAAGACTGTGTGGCTGACTGAGTTTAAACCATGACACTTTCTCTCATTACTGGTAAGAAGCTGTTACAATTCCAGCAATTTCAGCAGAAAACGCAAAATTTTCTGAAATGTAAATGTACAGTATAATTTGTTTCTGTTATGTATGTTCATCTGCTTTTGGTGAATTTTCCTCAAGAATTATGTCATTAATCCTAAGCTTGAAAGATTCCAACTATTACATTTATTTTTTAACTCTGGTTAAAAAGAACATGGCTTTTGTAAGAAGAAGTTGCTATCTTTTCATTGTTAACAAAATAACTTTTTTTTTTTTTTTTCCAAATTTGGTGACTTGTTGGTTGAAAGCTATAATAATCAGACATGCCATGTGATGCTGCCTATTCCTAGATCTAGGTTTCTCAGAAGAAGGCTGCTTCCTTGGTACCTGTTCACCCAGAAGAAAGGATGCTCCTTCTGACTACTGAGCTGAGCTCTGCAGTTTAGCTATGCCATTTGAAGCCTGGCACTTTGTTCAGATGTTACAGGGCAAAGCCAAGAAGGCCACAAACAGCCCAGTCACTCTTTTTCAAGACAGAGAAAGGATGAGCATAATGTCTTTGCGTGCTTGCAGTCCTGTATGTAATCAAACATAGTTATAATTGGCTGAAAGACAGTAAAAAAAAAAAAAAATCTTATTGTGAGAAATTTTTAATTGAAAGGAAATCTTATTCCCATCAGGAACCTAACAATTACAGAAGTCTTCTGTTGAGCCTAGTGAGAGACAGGGACATTGTTTCTCATCACACACACAGGATATGTTGACAGGTAGCAAAAGATTTTCTATGTTCATGGTGTTATGCAGATGTCTACAGCTATGTCTTTCAAGCTACAGATCACCACTCTAAAAAGCATGTAGCTACAGAAGGACTGCTGCTGTTTTTTAACATTTAGAATCTCAGCAGAAAGGATTTTGCACTTGTAATAAAAATTATAGTTACACATTTAAATGAGTCCTTCTGGATGAAGTTTCCAAATGGTTCTCAACTGCTGAATTGTGTCTTAATTCACAAAATTGTTATAATGCTCTATCATTCAAGCTATCTCATTCCCTTCTATTGCTTCTCTAGATGAATATTTTAGTACAGTTACATAAATTGTCTTTTATTAGAAATTCCTTATAGGTATTTATAGTTCTGTTATTATGGTATCTCAAGTCTATGTGTTATTAATGTTCTAAGGAGTAGCTGCATTGCAAAATGAATCATGCAAAAATAACAAGGAAATTAAGCCCTAAATTTGTAAATCTGCAACATACAAAAAGTTCATGCCAAAGCTCATTAAAATATAGCACTAATATGCAAGAGTAACCAACAATTGTTTGATTTGTATGAAAAAAAATGTTGGTAGTTTTTTTAAATCTCGGTAGACACAATCTCACTTTTAATTAATATTTATTTTTATGATTATATGCTATCTCATTAAAATGTCAAAATACTTTATAGCTGTTCGATAGGAATCCAGGACTAAATTCCATTCTGTCTCAGTTATAAGTAACCATGGGTAGTGTAGATCTCAATTTATTCTCTCTGAAATAGAATAATACTGTTTTTTGAGGCAGCTTAAGGTGAAAGAATTCGGAAATTCAGTCTGTAGCTGTAACTTCACACAAAGACCACATTTTCATATTAAAACTCTAGAAACAACATTTTCTGTATTTTGTCCCACTTCATACTGCTGACACTAAGCTATTGCTTCAGTTGCAACCATCATCAGTTTTTTGTCCATTCGTTCTGTCAGAAATAACTTGTAAACTCATTGTGACCCTCCAAATACAGAAAACTAACAACCAGATTATAAAATAGATTATCTATATTCTGATCTTGATTGTAAACAGTGTGTTTATTTAAGGCTGTGTCACCATTAATTAGAATATTTGAAATGTGCAGAACATCTTTAACACATTGAACTTAACTTCTCCATAGTTTGTATCTAGAAAGTCTTAGTAAGTATTCCAAAAGTGAAATGCTTCCTGTAAAGTTTAAGTATTGATTAGTTACCATTTGAAGGGAATTTGACTCCATTTTACCTCTAGCATACAATGTTTGGTACCAGCCCCATGATTTTAAGAGTATCAGACGTCCCTAGGGAAAAGTCAGTGCATGATTCATAAGTATTTCCTTCCAATGCTCTTTGTTCTAAAGCTGTAAGAAGTCACTCGCTTTTCTGTGTTCCAAAGCTTACTCCAGCAGCAAGATCAATATATTAGGCTAGTGTGCTCAAACAGACTGTAAAGACCTGAGGCAAGATCCTCCCCCTGCATTAGTGCCTAAGCTGTTTTCTATTATATACTTTCTTCCTCTTATTTATGGGGATAGGCTTAATTACCTCCTAAAAAGGAATACTACTTCAAGCCTGTTTTCAGGCCTCCCCAGACAAATCTGATACTTTCCTGATTTCTGATAAAGATGGGTCTCTGCTAGTGGCAGAAGGATGGGTTGTGGGAGGTGCCTGTGCAGAGCACAGGCTGGATGACCTTGGCTTTCCATTGTCCTTCAGAGAAAGTGAAATGAAATTCCCTCTGTCAAGACAAATATTTATGTGTGAGCTCTGTAGGGGTCAGGTTGTGGAAATTAATGCACATGGACTTATTGCTCCAGTTAAGTGTGCAAGTGGATCACCATCTATCCATAAATATTATGCTTCAGCTCCTGTAGTGGATAATGCAGAAGAGGCCTGACATTGATTTTTTTTTTTTTCCTTGGTGGATTTTAGAAGAACTATTTTTTCCCCAGTATATGCATGTTCTACATCTTCAGGATTTTTATCACATCTCAGGATATTAAGGATATGAGGATTTAAGTATACTAAAAAACCAAAGTCTCATTAAATGTTTTAACTTGAGAGCTGAGCAGCAAAAACTTATTGTTTCCATTATCAAACATGGTAGATATATTCACTTTTCTTGTACACATATAGAATGCTTTCTTAACAGGATATTTTTTTAGGCTGTACATTCATATGTCTTTGACTCTTGAGATGTCCAACTGAACTTCTTCTTTCAGTCACTGAGTATGACTCCAGGTCAAATTGTCCAGACTTACAGTAGTTCTTTACATTCTCCACAGAGATCTAATTGAGAGGAGGTGACCAAAACGGAGAGCTCTTCTTCACCAAAAACTTTTTTAGCTCAGTGGAGCAGAAGAACATTTTTCTGCTTTTGTGTTTGACAGTCATCTTCCACATTTCAGTGAAGCAGCCACATTTTTTTGCAACACCAAATCACTGTTGACTCATTTTCTATTTGTGAACTGCTATGAACCAAGACTTCTTTCTGTAAAGTAACTGCCAGTTTGTCTCCAGCTTACATTTTTGCAGTTATTCACAGCTATACATACATATTTGCCTTATTGAAATACATCCTATTTACTTCAGATCTTTGTTTCAGCTTCTCATGATTTGTTCTGTTCTAATTACGTCTTCCAAAATGCTTGCAGTTCTAATCTGAACAAGATAACCTCCACAAATATGATATAAATGTTCTCTATCCTGTTGCATCACAGAAGCCATTCAGGACTTGGAATGTGTAAGCATCTGGAGATCTCGTTTGCTACAGACTTCTTTTGTGAATCACTTGACACTACTTCTGAGACCCATTCTCTAACCACTTCATGTAAGCTTCATGTAAGCCAATGCTCTTCTAGCCTTCTTATGAGAGTATTAGATGAGACATCACCAGAAGCCTTGCCTAAGTCAAGATTCAGTTATTTGTTTTTGAGATGTTATGGTTGGCTATTATTAATCTTATCATCCAAGGGTTTAATTTGCTTAATAATTTCTTCAGTATTCCACCTGGCCTCCGATAACCATCCTTTTCTTTCTTCATCAGGGTAGGCACTGTTTCCTCTTTCCTGATGTTATGGAACCTCAGCTATCTTTCAGTTCTTGATGGCAATTTCAAATAGTTTTGAGATTGCTTAGCCATTTTACTAAATATGTTGGCTGAAACTTATCTGGCATGTGACTTCTGTAAGCATCATACTTCAGTAGATTATTTCCTTAAAATCATGTGTTTTATGTGTCTAATGTTACCTGTGTAAGCTGTCTGATTACAGCTGGCATTTTTGAGAAGAACAAAGGGAAAAAAAAAAACAATCACAAACCATCCAAGTGTTTTGGTCTTCCTTACATGATTTGATAGTAGTTCCCTCACCCACCTGAGAGCAAGTCAGTTCGACCTTGGTAATCTGTCACGTAAGGTTTTTGTTGTTATATTCTATGACTCTAATAGTTTTAGCTCATTTTGTACATTAACCTTTGTGGCTTTCTCCTACATTCTACGACAATCACTTTGTTGTCAGTTTTAGTAATTTAACCGAGATTCTGCTTTTTCCAAAAGGTGCAAGCCACTGAAATGGTTTAGCAGACTCCTCTCTTTTTTTCTCATTGTTTGAGGCCTTTGTGTTGATGTTACAGGAAATGGCAAACTTACCAGAGTGTACTTTTCCTTGGATTTGCTACAGTGGGATTTGGCATTCCGACAGTGAGTTTACTGAAACTTACTTTCTTCAAGTCTGTTGATTTTCCTTCCTTCCCATTTGAAGAGTCATTAAGCTAACTTAATGACCACTGTCACCCATACTGTCTTCCAAATTCCTTTTGGAGCAAAATTATTGCTCTTTGAAATCTGATTATTACCAGTTCCTGTGCTTTGGGTGATTGAATTCAAACTAAAGTATTATGCACTTGATATTTTTTATTTGTGGGCTGTTAATGGGCCTTTGCTGTTAATATTTGCCATTATCCAAGTATTTTCACTACCTCTGTACCGAGGCTTCCTAAACAAATTCTACATTTCCATAACAATAACCAGTTATGACAATTTATTCATAATTTTGGTTATGAATAGGACTTTTAGTTCCTCCTGTTTATTACCTGTATTCTTACATAAGCTTGCAGCATCTGAGTACAATACTAGGGGACCTGTTTTCTTATTATTCCTCTATTGTAATGTTCAGTAAAATCATTCTTCTCCCCCTTGAGTTTTTCTTTTCCCACGCTTTTGTGGTTTATGTGAACCCTGTGGTGTGATAAAAATAATCTGAAGATAATTTTTTTTACACCAGCTGCAGACAACTAGGGAAGATATGTAAAAGTAACAGCAGCTAAGCAAGAGGGAGGGCTGGTGTAACATACAACTGGGCAAATAATCCTGCTTTTCTTTTCTCTGGGAAATGCTCTCCTTTGTCTGTTTGCCTTGCCAGCCTTGAGGCTGGTTTGTTACAGCATCACAATGCAAAAAGACCACGTAATAAATAAACCATCTCTCTGCCTATCTGCATATTAAGGATTTGCTTTTCTTAACAGCATATAAACAAGCATTAAGGAGAAGGAAAGATTTGGACTCATCAACCTTCAGCAGCTGTGCTCTTGTAGTGCAATAGAAAGACCGCCAAAATCAGACTTCAGTGTTATTGCTGCTACAAGTAACTGTGCTTCAACCTTACTCCGAGGTTTCCCAGCAGTGTACCTCTGCAGCAGGCAGCGGTGACGGGAGAGGGAGGCTAGCGCCTTACCTTTCTACACCTGCGTCATTCAGACATGAGCTGTGGGAGCGGACCCGCTATCCTGCTGTTGCCGGGAGGAACACGGCATTCCCAGCTCTCGACGCCACTGACAGAACAAGAGCGTAAGAACAGCGCCCACACGGGGAATCCCAGGGAAACTGGACACAGCCTTTCATACAACAAAGATATGTTAAGGCTGTGGTCTGACATTCCTTAAGATTTTGCTAATCCACATCTGAAATGGAAAGAACAGAGACAAGCTGTATAAATTTTGTGGTTAATTTAAGTGTAATTTGTTTCACACACAAGACAAAAAGAAAAAAAAAAAGAAAAACCAACAGGACAACCTTTCATTATTTAAACGTACTTATCAGCATTGTTTATGTGTAAGTATTTAAACATACACTTATATTTACTATTTAAATATTAAACATTTGTTTAACCATACCAAAACACTGTTGATAAGCCAACACTCACTAAGCTACTGTTTAGTGAGGCTGGGTTATGAGAAGAAAAGGCAAAACGTTTTTTAAGAGTGCCATGATTTGTAGGTCGCTTCCATTGTTCTTCAGTGTGATCAAGAAGTTTGACACGTTTCGGCGCCAGCCTTTCTGCGAGCCCGATCTTTTAAAGGGCAGAATTTCCTGAAGGAGGCACTCGCACGAAGCCACGCTGAACTTAGGACCGACTTCGAGCCTCGGCGGCCAAACCGAGCACCCTCAGCACGTCCCCAGTCCCGGCGCAGGTCGGCCCCCCATGCAGCCCAACGCGGGGCAGCTTGCACACCGCGTTCCTCTCGGCCACCAGAACCCGCCGTCCCGAGCAGCGGACCCGAAGCGGGCGGCAGGGGCGGCTAACGGCCGGTCGTGCCCCGCGCTCCACCCGACCGCCCTCGGTGCCGGCGCTAGCGCCGTGTCAGTGGTGGGAGGGGAGAGGTGCGCGCACGCGCCCCCGCCCGCTCCGCCATCCACCCGCCGCCGGAATGTGGACGGCGCTGGCCTGGCCCTGAGGTGGCTGTGCGGCCCGCCGAGCCGTTCTCGCCTGACTTGCCCCTCCGCTGCGCAGAGAACTGGTGGTTGAGCCAGGCAGCGGCCGGACTGGAGGCGGCGGCAGAGCGGAGAGAAAGGATCGGCTGCCATCGGTGAGAGTGGGGGATGTTGCCGCGGGCCTCCCTCGCTAGGGCGAAGCGAGGGGGTGGGGGTCTCGTGAGGGTAGAAGGGGGAAGCGTCGTCGCTCCCTCTGGAGAACAGGCGGGGGAAGAAGGGCGCCTGCCCGACCCGCGTCACACGGTGACAGTGCCCAGTGACCTGAGGTGGCTTCCTCCGGCGGGCCCTGCCAGCACGGCCGCCGCCTCCGGGCCGGCTGTGCCGCCCCG
This sequence comes from Agapornis roseicollis, assembly GCA_002631895.1. Taxonomy (NCBI): domain Eukaryota; kingdom Metazoa; phylum Chordata; class Aves; order Psittaciformes; family Psittacidae; genus Agapornis; species Agapornis roseicollis. Next base: position 31,091 of record NDXB01020300.1, on the reverse strand, counting down.
AGAGCCGCCGGTTGCTGGCTCCGGTCCCCGTTACGGCGGCGGAGGAAGGAGGGGCACGAGGTGCGTGGCTGTTCGGGGAATGGTGCCGCTTCTTCGTGTTTTCTTGGGTTTGTGCTGGGGGGCTGATGTGCCCTGTGTGCGGCTGGGCGCTGGGGTAATGCTGCTTAGGGAGGAATGAAGCTGGAGCAAAGTGGAGGATTTAAGAAAATCAAGTTGTTTTTGTGGTGAGGGAAGGGAGAATGTGGTGGAAGCGTCTACCTTCCTTCCTCCTCCTCCTCCTCCTCCTTAGGAAAAGTGAAGTCACTTCCCAGGAGCCCAAACTAGCAAACTACTGTCCTAGTCTGTGTCTGCATGGCTCAAATGCATCTGTGTCTTGTTGTTGTGTCATTTCTTCTTCTTTTTTTTTTTTTTTTTTTTTTTTTTTTTTTTTTTTTTTTTTTTTTTAACCCACTTTTACAGTCAGGCCCTTCCCAACCTTGACCTGGTATAAAAATCATGGTCTTTAGAGTACTTCAAAATCTGCTGAAACTATCTGAAGTAGGTACAGCACTCTGAATAAAATGGACTTGGCAGCTCTGCTCATTTTAAGTTTCTGAAGTGTGGCATGTGCATTGCTCTTGCTGCCGCTCTTTCAAAGCTGTGTTATTAAAATAGTTTTTCATAGTATTGTAAATCAGCTTAACATGTTTCATAGCTGTATGCATCCATTCTTTTGTGAGAGGAAAGAAGAAAGATTTAAAATGTCAGTTTTTCTTTAAAATGGAAACAAATACTAGCAACAAGAAGTAACTGGATTAGAAAAGTGTTGCTTTTCCCTTTATTGTTAAACTGTAGCCTCACAACCATTTTGGTGACAACCATTTTGGTGACTTTCGAACCTTGCAGAAGAAGACCTGTCCTTTCTGTTTCCAGAGAGATACATGCAACAGCTTCTTATCCCTTTAAATTCAAGAAAAATAGTGTGATTTTATTTGGTCAGATCTCTGTAATACAGACCAAAATCCTGAGTGCCCAGCAAACTCAAGCCCGTCACTCAAGCTCCAGATCTTATGAAGGTTTACTGGGGGCATTATTCCTGCAAGTTATGCTTGTGTCTAGGTTTTAGGTAGGATAGATGGTATTAATGGTACCAATTAAGGGGCTAGTTTGCAGTTTAAACTTGAAGAGGCTACAAATGTAGTTACATAGAGTAAGCACAAATTGACTCCAGAGTTGGAAGAATGGAAGCTGAATTGGAGCATTATTGGAAGTACTCCGCAGTGGTTTAAGATGGTTACAGTGAAATGTATTGCTTGGTTAAAAATAGCATTCAGTCCTTTAAAAATTGATTAGCAGATTAAGATTTGTAATGTTAGTAAGGGGACTGCAAAAAGATTGAGGGCATAATGTGGTTTTCTGTGGAAACCAGGTTCCTGATGCATACTCCCAAGCATTTGAAGACAATCTGAGTTGTGGCTGCTCCTTACCTTGTGTTGTCAATGGGACTTCCACAGCCAGAAAGTAAGTAAAGAACTTACCTGGTCAAAAAGTAGTACTTTCTTTTCCTGTTGTTTTTTTTTTTTTTTTTTTCTTAATTTTTTTGCTTCCCCCTCTTTCCATCTCCCTTCCCTCCTCCCCTCCCCCCTGTTACCTTTTAGAACAGCTTCCTGAACAAGCTCACTTGCTTGGCCGTATGGACATTGTCTCAATCCAGAGGAGGAAGTATGCTGGTAGGGAGAAAGGCTAACAGCAGTTCTGATACAATCACGTATGTTGTGGTGGGTGATGCATTTATTGGGGGTCATGGTTTTATAGTAAGTAAGTTAGTACAAGAAGGCACTACTGCTAAAAGAAGCTACCCTGTGATCTTGATTGGCGTATGCCACTTGTTGTGAAGGTAGCAAATCATAGTAATGGTGGCAGGAATGCTTCTTTTTCTGCTCAGTGCTGGCTTACAATGATTATGAAGCCATGGTGTCATTTGTGATGGCTTTAAACTGAAAGAGGACAGATTTATATTAGCTATAAGGAAGCAACTATGAGAGTGGTGAGGCACTGAACAGGTTGTCCAGAAAAGTTGTGGATAGTCCATCCCTGGAAGTGTTTAGGACCAGGTTGGATGGGGCTTAGAGCGACCTGATCTAGTGGTTCTATAATCTTTAAGGTTCCTCCCATCCCAAACTATTCTATGATTCTTTTTACTTTCAGCAATGTTAAATTGCTGCCTTGTAAGAGCTTCCTGTCTGTCTTTCTTCTGTGTGTCCACAGAAGTAGCTGTGGTTTTCTTCTGCATATCCTTTCTTTGTAAACTTCTGTTGATCCATTAATTGCAAGGAGCGAGTTGGGCATTGTTAGATAGGGACTTTGGTAAATTTAATTAACTTTAATTTTAAAATAATCAGCTGTATATTGTTATCACCTTTGCTGTAATTGGAAGGCTATTTCAAACTTGACTGGCCTTAATAATTATAGACCTTCTGATTTACAGTTTAGATTAATTTGTCATTGTATTATACCCATTTTATGTACTGATGGATTAGCACTTTTGATCTTGGTATCAAGTGTAGCAGCACTCTAAAACAAATGGGTGCAGAAAAGTGTCAAAGTGCAACACAATGTTTGTTTCCTCTTTTGACCACTACCTATACTAATCTTTCCTGTAATGGCTCGTGGTTTCTTCCCATGAATTTTAATCTTGACTTTTCTAAGTGAAAATTAAAATGCACATTTTTTGAGTGTTAACACTGAACTTTGTAGAGGTGTCCTTTTAATGGAGATGAAGATGTTTTCAGGTATATTTTCATAAGATGTTTTTTGAAATTCATACCTTTGACAGTTTGTTCTGAGTTCGATCTTACTCTGTTATACTGGTAGAGCAATTAAAGGAGCCATTATTGTATGCCAGATTGCTGAAGGGTATCTTTTGTCTGTGATAGCGTCCTGGTTCACAAGCAAAGCTGACATACTTGAAAAGATTGCTTTGTTTCACCTTTTTCTGTATTCTTAAATTCAAAAAGACACAAAACCAATGTGTAAATTATTAGAAAATAGCTTGGTGTCTTCTAAGGTGTGTACTTGATTTTGATACCAGAAGTATTCCAAGAGTGGACTTTGTGAAGCTGAAAAAGTAGTTTGTTGGGTGTAACTGTTTTTAAACAGTACACAAATAAGTAATGTAAAAAAAGGTTTCCAAAACCTGCTTAATTAAATAGATTACTCTGGAAGATGAGTAAGGCCCTTGTGGAAAACCTCTGCTGATTGTTTCCTCGGTGGAACATTTCTTCTCTTTGGAAAGAATAGCATGGACAAAGATGATTCTACTGGTTTTAAGTGGACAGAGGGAAAAATAGGTTTTGCCACAATATGAGGTGCATTACAGCACTATATGTTCCTACTGTCATCATCCCGGAAACACGAATCAGGATATCAAAGAAGGCATGGTTTTGTGTTTTTTTGTTTTTTTATTTTTTTTTTCAAGTGAGCTTAAAACTGCAAAGTCATTTTGATGCTGAAAAGCTATGTTTCCTGGTTGTAGGGGAAGCATAGTGCTATGAAGGAAAGAAGTTCTAAGCACAAGTAGGTAAGAGATGTTAGCATTTTTGTATACCACATTGGATTCGTGCTTCCTGTATATACAACTGACATTTTTAAATATATAATTAGAATTAATAAACTTGATGCAAAAATTGCTGAAAGTTTATGAAATAGAATCCTAGGCAGATGAAATAATACATTAGTAAAATAGCATCATTTAGGTTGGAAGGGACTTCTGGAGGTCATCTAATCCATCTCCCTGCTTAAATTAAAGTAAGAAGAATTTATTAAAGGTTGTTCCAGCCCTTAGAAACTTTCTGGGTAATCTGTTTCTTTGTTTGATTACTCTCACAATGATGCTCCCACAATAAAAACCCCACCCACTCACCTTAAGTGACTTCACTTCCCAACTTGTCTGTTGCTTCTTGTCCTGTCACTGTCCACCATCCAGAAGAGTCCAGTTCTGTCTTTTCTGCACCTTTCCAATTAGATAATTGTAGACAGCAGTATGGATTCTAATATGGACTCTTTTGAGCTTTTTTCTTTCTTTCTTTCTTTCTTTCTCCTTTTTNAGCTCCATATTCTGAAAGCGTCTAGCTTGAAATATGCTCTGAATTTCCTCTGTTCTCTCTATGCAACTGAAAACCTGTTCTCATTTTTCGAGTAAAAATTCAGTTATATCCAAGTGAACAACAGCAATAAAATCTATTAAATTGTGGCGTTTGTACCCGTTGTTTTTTTTTTTTTTTTTTCTTTTTTTTTTTTTTTTTTTTTTTTTTTTTTTTTTTTTTTTTTTTTTTTTTTTTTTTTTTTTTTTTTGTGCAGGCTGAGCAAACTCAGTTCTGTCACCCTCTCATTGTACATCATGTGCTCCTGCCACCTGGCCAGCTCAGTGGTCTCCTCTGGACTTGTTCCAGTGTGTCAGTGTCTGTTGTGTACCAGGGAGCCCAAAACTGGACACAGTGCTCCAAACGTGGTTTCACAGGTGCTGAATAGAGGGGATGGATTACTTCCCTGGACCAGCTGGTTAGGCATCTGCTACATAGCCCAGGGTGTGCTTGGCCTCCTTTGCTGTGAGGGTACACTGCCATCTCATTTTCAATCTTTTATTTGCTGGGATCTCCGGGTACTTTTCTGCAAAGGTCACTTTTTATCTGGTTAGTATCCAACCTGTCTTGTCACACAGGGATATTCTGTTGTGGATACAGGACTTGGCACTTGCCTTTGAACTTAATGACGTTTCTGTCTGTGCGTTTCTCCAACCTGTTCAGGTCCCTCTCTGGAGGAGCCTTCCCCTCCAGAGCATTGACTACTTTGCCCAGTTTGGTATCATTGTCAAACTTGCTGAGGATACATTCTGTCCTATTGCCTAAGTTGCTAATAAAGACGTCAGATAGTGCTGATTTCAGTGATAATTCCCAACAGGTAGGACTGTAACCACTTTTTACCAGATGTGCTACTGCCACTTGCTGTTCTTTCAGCCCAGCAGTCCAGTCAATTTCCCAAACATCTTACTGTTCACTTCCGCAGTGCCTTTCTTGCCTGTTTAGCTGTAAGAATACTATGGAAGACTTGTTAATGGCCTACTGTATTCAGTGCTCTTCCATCATCTGCTAAGCCAGCTGTCTCCTTGCAGTAAGCTGTTGTGTTCATCAGACATCGCGTTTTGTAAACGTATGCTAGCTATTTCCCATCACCTTCTTGTCCCTTCTGGATGTAGGAATAGCTCCATTATCCTTCATGGACTTAGGTTAGGCTGGCTGATCTGTAGCAGCCTGGATCCTCCCCCTTTTTCTTGAAGTTGTGTGTGATGTTTGCCTTTTTTCCAATCATAAGGAACTTCCCCCATTCTCTTGGCCTTTAAAAAGTGGTAGTGTGGTATCTCAGTGACATGAGCCACCTGCTTCAGAACTCTCAGATGTATACTGTCTGGGCCCACTGACTTCTGTGCTTCCAAGCTGAAGCTTCTTTCAGAGGTAATTCTTTACTCCAGCAGACTCTGCTACTAGGCTCAGGTGTCCAGGAGGCTTGAGGATTGACCTTACCAGTGAAAACTGGAGCAAAAGAAGTATGAAATAAATCAACCTTTTCATATACATGGTTATCAGACCCCCTGTTCCACTGAGCAAGAGAGATTGTTTCCTTAGTGTTCCTTTTGCTGCTGATGCAGGTGTCTGGTTTTGCTGCTCTTTATCCCTTATCAGTTTTAGCTCCAGCTGGATGTTGGTTTCTCCTAATGCCATCCTTGCATTCACAGACTGAATCTCTTCCCTGAATCTGCCTTCTGTGTGCTTCTGAAGCAGATATCAAAACTGCTTCATTTTCATTTTACCCTTTCATATCTAGAAATGTGTAAAACTTTGAAAAGAAATTTTTGAAGTATTGGTTAGTAAATGATTTTAATCTGAGCATAAAATGTTTGATTGAAAGGTATCAGTTCCTTCTAAGCAAGCAGTAAGCATCAAACTTGTGATAAGGGAGTAAGTCCTATCTGAAATGTAGAGTGCAACTTGTACTGTGGTGTCAAGGAGACGAAACAATGCGAGACATGACCCACACCTCTTATATATGAATTTCCCCATAACTAAAGTTATTAGGTAGAAAGTTATAACTTCAGTGTATGCCATTCCTCTTTTCATGCATTGTAGATGAAAAAGTTGGTATTTAGCAGCAGGATGGTTGTATAAATATTTAATGTAATACAGTCTATACATAAGCTCTTTCAAGTGGAGTTAATACTATGCTTTTCTGTCAATGCATAAATCCATTTTAGAAATCATTGGAATAAACCAGAATTTTGGAAACTGAGCTATTTTAAATGAGTAGTGGGAGATGCATTCATCCAGCCTCTGAAGAGTTTTGTGTCTCTCAGTTATTCAAGAAAAAGGAGAGAGTTCTTTAGTTATAGTCTGTGCAAACAGTTTAGAAACAAAGTTTTTAGTTGGTTTAAACTCTCTGCATGTGCTTTGTGTTGCTTCAGTATGTTAACTGGTGTAAGTGTTGTGTTTTGTGTTGATGTTCTTTTGTTGATTTAGCAGTACCAAGATGACACCTTGGTTTTGGACTCAGGTATGTCAGTCACTGGTCTAGCTTTTCTGTCTGAACAGGTTTTGGGTGTCTGTTTGGACCAGAAACATGTTTTTTAGCATGGTTGGGAGTTCTGAGTTGGTTCCCAATGTAGTAAAAAGGTATTCAAATGGAGTTACAGTTCCGTGAAGAACAGCGCTCAATAATTAGAGTAGTTAATGGTAAAATTGCTGACTGCCCATTTGTCTCTCAAATGTGATTTTTCATTTTACATTAGGCTGTTGTCAAACTCTTGAAGAGTGAAGTTCATTACTGCTGATGGTGGACAACTCCCTGGCTTAATTGCTCAAATTCTTAGTATCTTCCATACAATTTCTAAATAAGAAAGAAAAGGTTAAAGGGCAGAAAAAGTAAAAGTGAAAGGTATTTTTAAGAAACAGTAAATTATCAGAACAGAATTTCAGTCAGTGACTAAAAATCTGAGAGTAGATCTTGAAGGCCATTTGCTAATTTACTGAGGATGATTTCCGTGTTGCTGTTGGGCTTAGAAGTGAGGTAACTTGCTTGACATCATGTAGTTAGTCAGTGACATGGGTGAGGAATGAAATGAATGTTAATGTAAGTGACCATGAAGTCCTTTCTCAGTACTTGTTAGGGAACTCAGTAGTAATCCTTCTATTGTAAGAAGTCGGATTTCAGTAATTTACCATTCATGACCAAAATACTATTTAGGGAATTAGATCCTTTGTTTGTAAATTGGTTTCTATCTTAACTAGAAATGCATCTCCCTCCCTGCCCTCCTCTGCCTCCAGTATTTTAAGTAAAAAGTAGTTGCATTGAAATACAGTACCTTTTTAATCAGTGCAATCACTTATGTAGTTTTATGGCCTTACTGTGCCGTATTAGTGACATCTTTCCAGGTATTTTTGAATGTTTTGATTATAAATTCTATAGCAGTGTGCACTCTCAGAAATTTCTCGAGTGGAAAACAGTTCAAAGTAATTAAATTTAGATATTTTGACTTCATTACTGCACTTTGCAGAGATCTAGTCTTGTTATTTACTATGTCAGCATAATAAGTAAGGTTTCTAATTTGTGGTTCTGTTGTGTATGCAAACTATTGTTGTGTTTTTTTTTTTCTTTTTTCTTTTACCTGAAATTAGACTAAATGATTTTGCTGAGATCCACAGATTTGTTCCAATGCCTGCGTTTGCATATTGGGCAAGCATATGGTATATACATATTTGTATTTCTCACAGATATAATAAAAAAATGTGTATGTTGGTTCTTTTTCTCTTTGTTGTTAACTCTTTATTCCGTTCCCAAAATTTTAACTTGGTACAAAGGCTCTGCAATGCCTTTTCAGTTCTCAAGCTTTTGAAGGCAAGTAAGTGTGAAAATAAAATGCAAATAAAGTTAATCTAATGCATTATGTTTGCATGTGTGCTTTTAGGTACAAAATACAAGATCCAGAATTTTAATTTAAGAGTATGTGGACAAGGTCAATAACTGGCTAAACTTTTGAAATAAGCTTGCAAATAAATTGTTTTTTTTTTTATTTGTACTGAACTAAGGTATGGGTATATTTCCCTTTATAAGAAAACTTCTTAAGAGTTTAAATGCTGCAAACTGATCCTTTTTTTTTTCCTTGGGACCCTAATTAATTTTTTTTTTTGTATTACTGAGAAACAATACTAGATTATAGGATTTAGACTGAGCCATCTGAAATGCATGTGGCAGAAAAAGGATGTATTTTCTTTTCCATTCTGTGAACCATTTGTTTTATTTTGTTCTGCTGGAGTATGCTTTCATTATTTCTTGTTATTTTGAAGAGAACTCTTGCAACTAACTTCTTGGTGGCAGTGCTGCATAAGCAATAACTGTTCCCAATCTTAGCTGCTTGGCTTTTGTCTGTGGTCTGTGTATTACTGTGGTAACATATGTGCTTGTGTTGAACTGGCTGAAGAAATGCTCCAATTCTCCTTTCTCTGGGTTTAGTAGTCTGTCATTTAAGCCATCCAGTCCTTTACAATGTGTGACTGCCCAGATACTTGTGCAAACTTAGCAAAGAAGGAAGGTGTGACGAGTTGAAGCTTTTTTAGGCAGTTCCTTACTACCTCCAACTTCAAGACATTACTGAAATACTGTAGTTTGCAAGTATCAAAATTTTTCATCTTGAATTTCAGTGTTTGTGGGCATTGGAGTTGGAGAGCATTTTGTGTGTGTGCCAGCAGTTTGTTTTGGAGTAAAACTTGAATTGGAACTCAGATCAAGTGATGCAATGAAGACTAGCCCTTGGAAATATGAGTCCTTTCTGTTCATGTAGGCAGTTTGTGTTGCCCATGGAGGTACATTTATGTCATAAAAAGGTATTTTTATTGCTGCTACACTTCATCCTATTTGTTACTAATTAGTGTTGGCAGTATAAATTTCTAAGAAATTGGGAACTGCTGACTAGAATTCTTCTTGGAGGTAACTTAAACAATTTTGAGGAAACAAAGGTAAGGAATGAAAGAGATACGGACACAGAGAAGTCAGTAAATGATTTTTACATGGTTATGAATGCTGATTGTTGGTGTTTATTTCTGTAGGGATATATAAAAAGTGTGAGGGGACAGGGGAAAGAGTTGATCAAAATGTTCATGTAAATACTTTGTTAAGCCCCAGAAGAGTTAATGTGAACGTTCCCCATAGTTATTATGACTACTTATTTGCCTTTGACCCTTACAGCTTCCCTTTTCAAATTCTTCTCTTTCATCATATTGAGACATCAGAAAGTCAGACTGACCAAGAAAGGGCCAGAGGGAAGAACAGTTTAGTAACTACCTTTTGATAGTGACTAGAGAAACCAAAAGGTATAATAATACAAATACAAGTGATTCTTGTTCCAGCAGACCCTCCCAGTTTCTCTTCCTGGCCTGTGTGATTCTGCTCTTTGTTCTTTCTAATAGTGAGTGACTCAGGTCTTATTGTGGGACATGGAAAAATAGTTGTTTGTTACATTTTCCAGAAAATTCACAAGAGGTGCCATAATAAGATCACATTCTTACACTGTGCAGATGTACAACTAATGTAATCTGTTTTGCTGGGGCTTCTGATCAGTCATTGTCTGAGCTTGCACAGTTCGGGCTTGGGTGCTTTGTTGGACTTATTGAAGACAGCTTTTGACTTGGATTTTTTTTGTTAGTGAAATGCTGGTGCTTTTCTAGACTGCACTTTGTTTCTGAATTCCTTGTATTGCAAATGTTTTACTTATATCCATGGTTTTGTTGCCAGTGGTGCCAATGTTACCCATTCTAATACTTTGGATGTGAGGTTGTCACACTTTTGTTAATAGTAGTCTCTCAGCTGTGTGTTTGTCATTTCGGTAGCTTGAACTGTGTTTAGGGTGTTCAGGAAGCTCATTCTTCCTCAGTGGAGACCAAGGTAATATGCTGAAAATACTGTTGTAAAGAGGGTGTGCTTATATAATGACTTAATAGAACATGCTTGATCTTTCACACTTCTTCATGTTTTTGTGAATTTTGTATTTTTAGAGTAGCAGCTGGTAGCTTCCTCCCTTTGTTTCAGAAGTAAAAATGTTTTGTGGAAGTATTTAGTGTGTGAATACTCATAGTAAGCTTTCATATCTGCTTTTAATGTACTGATAGTACAGTATGCTCATATTTAGGAAGCTGTCTTAAACTCTTAAACTTTTTTTTATAAAAAAAAAGGCATAGAATTGCACGTACAGCTTTTTTGACTGTTTTATGCAAGCAGGTGAATTTGATAATTATCAAATTGGAAATATAATATAACACTTAAAATTCAAGCTACTCTGGATAGCCTGTCTCAACTGACAAATCCTGTTTTTTTTTGTGGCTGGATGAGAAAAATTCAATTAAGGGAATTAATGTCCTAGCTTTTTGCAAGCTTTTTTAGTTATGCTTGGTGATGACATAAGCAACTCTATTGGATTATTTTAGTTACCTCTTCCCCAGCAAGTGAATGTTCTGCAATTTTTAAATTTTTTTTAATTGTTTTTTTCCTAATTGACTGCTCTAGGTTACCCTGAGGCTTGCACCGGAAATACCCAATGACAGGAATTAAGTTTAATAAATGAGATGCATAATATTTAGATAATTGGTGATCTGGGAAAAAGGCAAAGTTTATTTAAGAAAAACCCCTGTTTTTCTTTAAGACCAGTGATAGTTTCACTATAAGAAGGGTCTAAAAAGTCTCTTTGTTGTGATGTTTTTAACATAGAATTGTCCTTTGAAACAGTTCTACTAAACAGATTTAATTGCTAGAAGAAGCAAAAACAAACCAGAAACTTTCTTTGGCAGCCCCAGATTAATTTATCTATTGAAAAACTTTCTTTCTTGTAATCATTGCTTAAAGGTGGCTTTTACATGAGGCCTTTCTTTAATACATTGAAATGTACTTGTCAGCTGTTTCAAGGAAGTAAATGTAAGTGTATTAAGTGTATAAAGTATGTGGAAATATTTAACCAGAAGCTTGGTATTGTTTCATATTATAAAGGAAATGTTTGTCTTCCTAATACTGGGTGCACTAAAGTTGCACATTTTTGATACAAAACCAGTAGAAGTCTAGATAGCTGCCAAAGCAAAACTCATAGTCCTTGCTGGTTTTGAAAATCTATAACTGAATAATAAAAAAAGGTATGGTATGGTTATTAATGTACAACTCACAATTGCCTTTGGTACCTGCTAGAATGAAAAATTTAAGATTAAGAGAAGTAGGTAAAGAAAATGAGATTAGAAGAGAGCATGAAATAGTGTTCATGCCACAGTGCAGTGCTATACCTAATTAGACTAAATGATTTTGCTGAGATCTGCAGATTTATTCCAGTACTTGCGTTTGCATATTGGGCAAGCATATGGTATATACATATTTGTATTTCTCACAGATATAATAAAAAAAAGTGTATGTTGACTGACTACAGTTTAAGAGTTTTTTGAGAAATAGCAATCTCAGTGTATATGATTGGTAGTATAATGGTAGCTTCTGTGGGTAAGAATGAAACATTGTGATTTGAAGTTAAATCTGCAAAACCTAATATTCTGAAAGATATATGTTGCAAATCTCAAAATAACAGTTGTCGTAACTTAAAAATCTGGCTTTGAGGAGCAAGGATTTTACTAACTCTGCAGGTAGTCGGTGGCAGGCAATGAATCAAAATTTCTTGTGTGTTTCACTGCGGTTGGAAGTGACATTTTTAAAGGCACTTGTTTGGCAGAGGGAAAGACTGGTGCCCAGGATCACTACGGCATTGTATCATACTGCTGTTCCATATGGTCTCTTTTTGCTTTACATCATGTAATTCTTACTGGGAATAATAGCTTGTGGAGAAAATACCTGGTCGAAATAGTTAATATTTTTAATGGAGAGAGGTTGTTCCCTTGGCTAAATTAGATTAACTATTATTTTTACTAGTAAGGAATAAAATAATCTGAAACAATTGCTAGCAGTAGCAGCTATGCTACTGTTTTGCTCTGGAATATAGGTCATGACATTTTTGAGCAAGTGACCATACAGTTCAGTAAATCGCCTGGTGTTTGGTTTCAATTTGAATGCTGCCTTCAAGCATCATNTAGGGATGCTGCTGGGCAAGTCCTGGCTGCCTGACACCATGACCCCTGCCCGCCCTCCTCTCCTGCACAGGCACAGAGCGGAGCTGGAAAAAAACCTCGGGATGGAAAAACATAACAGAAAAGGACTCATTGACTCTAACACGCCTTCAAGCATCATGTAGCAATGAAAAAAAAAAAAAAAGCCAAAGGAAACCCAAGTTTGTGAAACTGCAACATGAAAAACTGTATACTCTTTCTTGCTGCTTCATATTTTCCAAAATTAAAAATTAATTACTAGCTCAAGAATCTGAGGTGTGATGGTATACTAGAGTAGCTTTATTTACATTGTTTGCCTTATCCTTGAGGCAGGATGATCTACTGTGCTTAAGCTTATTTTTAATTTTTAACTCTCTATTTTGCTCAAGATGTGCCTGATATTCTTTTGCTTATCTGGACTGGTATTTCATCAGGTGTTCCTGGTACTTCTTCCACCCATTATGTAAATTTTAGGGGCTCAGTTCAGCGAGGTTGTGTTTGGAAGATGAATTTGCTTTTCATCTTCCTTCATGCCTTTGACTTGCAGTGATGATCTCTGCTCAAGAGGAAAGATGGTGCTTTTCTGTAAATGTCAGCTGCTTCCTCGCCTGAGTCATGCTCCAACCACATTAAGTACCAACCATTCCTCTAGAAGGGTTCTTCACTCTGATGATCTTAAAATAAACAAACCCAGTATTTTTCCCAGAGAGACTCAAACTATGAATCTTTGTAATGTGTAAGTGGTTCAGTGATTTATGTGTAATCCAGACATTCAAGTCAGGAAGGCTTTATCTCTTTTTATTATAAAATAAACGTTTCAGTATTCATAATGAGATGTGTTTAAAAAGTGGTAATTAGAATGTATTTGAGAAGATGTGGATATAGTATCTTGTTTATGTAGTTCTCTTGATTCTGTTTTCCTTACTTACAGCCTGCAAAACCTTTTTATCTAGGCACCCAGTACAACAATTAAAAACAGTTTGCTGTCGTGAATAGACTTAATTATTTGCTGTTGCCTACATAGTAGAGGTTTGCTTTAACAGAGACAGTGTTGCCAAAATAAGCTGTGTGGTTACTTTCTGGTTGGCCGTGTATGGAGCCGTGGTGTTTGGCTTTTTGTTTGTTTTGAGGTTGATTTGAAGTTTGTTGGAAAGACTTTTGCTCTTACTATTGCTGTCCTGGAAATCAGAATAATTTTTATATACATGTATGTACATGTATTGAAATACTGGGGATCAGAAGTCTTATCTCTGCATTAGGTTGATTTTAATCTTGGGAAACAGCCAAGTAAATGCTTCCTTATTTTTTGTTTTTCCTGTATGTGCTTTACATAGTCTCACTGCTAGAGATAACACATTAGGAAATAATTTATAGCTAATAAAATAGTAGTTAGTGTGAATGTAGAGGCGTAGCTTTTTATATAAAGATTACGTGAAGAGAAATTGAGATTAAGGATAAAATTATAGTACTACTGTTGTCATAAAATCAATTTGTTTAAATCTCACTAACATCTAGGATTTTCTTCAGCATTCAATCAATAGAGAAAAGGGTTTAGGGAAGGGCTGTGTTGCATCAGGGCACTATATAGTAAAGAATTTTGTGTGGTTGTATAGTCTTTCAGTGACAATACATTGAAAAGGTAAAACTGTATGTTTGAAGCATTTGTCAGCTTTCTGGGGAAGGCATGCCTCATTAATGTACAGGCCCATAAGGGTGAGAGCTCTGTATGCCTCAGTAAAGTTAGCAAGCTCACAGGGTGAGAGCTATGGCAACACATAGTTTTGACACATTTCTTGAAAGTAAGATGCTGTGGTCGCGGCATTCAGTTACATATGTGTGTGTCAGTGTCTGTCCATTTGCCTGTTCCCTCAGTGGCAAGTTAGAACTTAACTACATTGCTTCAGTAAGCCAGAAATCTGAGTTGCCTAGAATCTGTGATTTCAAGTTCAGTTAGCTTAATGCTCTTTTTGCTGTCATGCATTGTATTGTGTAGCTGAAAAAGAACTGACCGTGCTTTTTGGTGTACATTTGTACATCAGGCATTTGTTAGCAGATGAACTTCTGCATAGTTTCCTCCTCAGAAAGGTCCCAGAGAACCTTAGTTCTGAAAATAGGTAGGGCTTACTTCCCAGTATCTTACTGGGAGTTTGAGATCATCAGGGGAACAATATGGCTTTGAAAGCCTGTCTTTAATACAAGACCTGGTTTTTCTTTGAGAAAAGAGATTATGAACTAGCCTGCTCTTGATTGCAGCCTAGAAAGAAGGCAGAAAGCTTCTTTTAAAAATGTTTCTTGCTGCTTAGTGAAAATAGATCAACCTTTAACTTGCTTGCTTGTTGTCTTTTCATTGCTTTACATTTTATCAGATTTTGTGTGTGTGTGTGTTTGGTTTTGGTCTTTTTTTTTTT
>NDXB01020300.1:0-16459 GCA_002631895.1 Agapornis roseicollis | reverse complement strand
TGTTTTTTTTTTTTTTTTTTTTTTTTTTTTTTTTTTTTTTTTTTTTTTTTTGTTTTTGTTTTTTTTTTTTTTTTTTTTTTTGTTAGTTGTAATGCTGAAACAGATGAGTATGTCTTCCTCCCACCCTCCATAACAGTGAAGTTGAGCCATAACTTTGAAATATTCGTTGGACAGAAACTGAAAGTAAAACCCAGAAATGTCTGGTAACTGTTTCATTGGCATTTACTACTGGGGACCAGCCTGATGAGGAAGTTTTTGAATCAGGTCTGTGAAGCATCCCCCTTCCGGAAGGTCAGTAGCTCTACCTTGATTCTTATTCTCCTGCGATAGTGAGTATGTGTTGCCAGCAGTGCCCTGTCCTGAGCTATTCTGCCCAGAAATCCCATGGTACTATCTAGGTATTTGTCTTTCTGTGTGTGATATGCTTTTGCACGTCTAAATTCAATATGAAATACATGCAAGTGTTAGGCAGGAAAGGAATTATAAGCATTTCTGTCCTGTGTCCCTTACTTTGATTCAGTGCTGAATCCACCTGGATCTTCCAGGGTTGCTGCTGTTTAGCTTCTTTTGCTCTTCAGCCACGTAGGCTATTTAATAATGGGAATCTATAGTGAACCTCTGATGCCTTTCTGGCATGAAGTGGGGAAGCTGCTAGGTTTGGGCCTGTTACAGTTTAGTGCTATGCAGATGTGAAGTTCCAGTGTTTGGTCCCAAAACACCTATGTTCCAGGTTAGCTGTTACACAGGACTTTGTATATTTCAGCAAAACACTGAAAATTGGAAGTACAGCAGAGAGATTAAGTGCCTTGACCAAAACTACACAGTAAAGCTCACAGGGAAAACCAACAACTTTTCTTCAGTCATTGTAGTATCCCTACAGCTTGAGATACTTTTCTGGACTAAGATCCACCCCACCCCACCTCACCCCCACCCCCATTTTAAAACTAGGTTTGATTGATTACTTTGTATTTCCAAAATCCTATGGTCTGAAAACACAGTCAGAAAGCCTTTTCTAAAAATGTTACTCTTAAAATTTTAATCCTATTATCACACCAGGTTTTATTTAGCTGAGTTTAAAAAAATTTCCTCCTGTTAATTAGTTGCTGGGTTTTTGATTTTTTTTTTTTTTTTGTGTGTGTGTGTGGTATTGTTCATTAAAGCATGGAGGAAAAAATTTCTTCTCTATAGTAAAGAGCATGACCATTCAAGATACTTCTCCAGAAATTACTGGCTGGAAAGTCCAGAATGCACGTGTGTCTCATCTTGTTCCTAAAGAATAAAAAAACCCCTTCAGATGTTCTACTCCTTTCCTTCCCCAAATAACCTGAATGCGTAATTCTTTCAGAGAGGTTTTTAATTCCTTTACTGCTTTTCCTCAGAAGTGCTTAGCTGAAGATTGGATTTTGTGCCTTTATAACATTAAAATAGAAACTTTTTCCCTCTAAGTAGCTTACTAACGATAATATAAATCTTGATGAGATTCATGAGACTCACAGTTACATTCATAAACTCTGAGATGAATTTTACTCAAGTTGTTTAATTTGAAAATTACTTGACCATGATTTTTGGTACTTAGTTTGTCTCTGGCATTAAAAACTATTTTTGGTAAAAGTCTGATCATAACGTATTGTGTATAAAGCTTTTGCTTTTAAATAGCTTGTGACTAGATGGGGGAGGAAATGGATAGTGTATTCACTCTGGGTTTTCATTTTTAGTCCACACATTTTCCATGAATACATTGCTATTAATTTGTCAGATGGCAAGTTCTATTGCATGGACATCAAGGGCTTGTCTTAGCAGACAACCTGAGCAGTTTGTAGACTTGTTCTTCTATCTATATGTGAGCTAAATGGTGTAGAACTGCATTCTCCTCGTTGAGGCATTTTTCTTCAATGACTGACCTGTTTGTGTTCATGTTTTGCTACTAAACCGAAACTAGTGTGAGTTTTGGGCTGAAATAGGGTAGAGGGCATTCACATGAGTAGCACCAATGGCAGGTGGGAGTAGGCTATAATGAAAGGCTGAAATCAGGGTTTCTGGAGTGGTAATTCAGCTAACATAGTTGTGTGTGGAAAAAAGTATGTGTCTGCACTGGATGTGGTAGTTTATGCTGATTGTAAAGACAAGCTTGGAGTACACTTACAGAAATTAAAGACCTTGCAACTCAAATGTAATTGCAAGAATGTGTATGGTGTGCTTATAAATATATTATCTGAATAGGAAGCTCCCCCAGTCATCTAATGTTTATAACGTTTCCTTTGTCTTTCAGATTAAAATTTAGGAAGAACGAATTTTCTTAAGTTACCTTTTTCCACATAGGGAAGAAAAAATACTTTGTGCATCAGGATGCTTTTCTAGTGGCATTATCATACATTTCTCTGGCTTTGCTCATGCTACATTTTCCCTGGTTTTATTATTAAAACATTGCTACAAAAAGCTTTCCTAGTTAACAGCGTGCCTGTGAGTTTGTACTTTGCTGCAGAAAGAACTCATAATCTAGTATTAGTAGTTTGCATTTGTCTTTTGACAATTAATATAATAGAGCCATTTTATATTGGAGTTACTGTGTTATTCTATAAATAAGAATAAAAAATAAACTTGGATAGACTAAACCACTAAAGATTGTCAAAATAGGGTAACTTGGGATCCCTCCTTTCTGCAAACATGTTAGAAGTAGTGGTGGGGCTTCATTTTTGTCATATTCTATAAGTCCAGCAATAGTAGGTATAGGCTGGGAGAGAGGTTTTGAGTAGTCTAGATGTTTGCTCCTAATGTGACTTCCCATCATCCTCTGCTGTGTTCTCCAATGATGGCGTAACTGCAGAGCTAATGATAACTTGGGGTATGCAGTATTTGGGGAGCATAATTTTATGTCTTCTGACTGCCTTCAAAGAGTTCTGTAATAGTGGGCATTCACTTCTATGTTGAGGATTTACTTTGAAATGAATGTTCGTTTTGAGCTAGATTTGCTGTTTGTTGCAAGTAGTACACAAGCTCTTTGGAAACATTTTTACATGACAATTGTTAAAAAATGCATGGAGTTAATAAACTGTTTACAACATGCTTAGTCTGGAGATATGAAAGGCAAAGAGTGCTAAACGACTAATCTGAATTTCTAATCACTCTGTGAATACTCCAGCTGTTGTTCTGTGCTGTTTTATAATGTGAATCTTCTAAGTTTTTAATGCTATACAAGTCAGTTATCTCAGAAATTTGAGTTATTCTGGGATTTCTGTGAATAATACCCTCACTCATTGATGGATAAAATTGTGGTTAAGTTCAGGAGAGGGAAGAACTTCTTGTAGGGTTGCCTGTATAAATAGTTATTACAAGCTGAGTCTTTGAAAGACCAGAAGTGTGCTCACTGTAGTTTCAAAAGTGATAGACTTCTTTCAATACAAGTATATTTTATAGTTCTCCCATTTTTTTTTATTTTTGGTCCAGAGTTGCTAAACTGGCTTTTGTGGCTAGCTTGTGAAGTAATGCCATTCAGAATGGTGAAGAACATGCATGTCTTCTTTAAATCCTGTTTCTGTGGTTCTCTGTAGCTAGACCTTAATTCGCATTCTTTTCATCATCACTTGGTGGTTTGAAACTGTAATTGAAAAGCAAGCATGGCACAGTTCTGCAGCATTGTATTGCTGTGAAGGACAATGTGAAGCTAAACCTGTGTTTGTTCACTGGTGAAAACAGACATTTGGTTGAGCTACCCTTTGGGCACTTCCCAGCATTGGAAAGGTGACAGACAGTAGCAGTTTGTTTCCCCCTGTGCTATATATATGTCAAGTGGGGAAGTGAAAGCTCTGAGATGAACTTCCTCATGTGTTCCCTATACACGTAGATAACAGCTGCAGCTGCTAAGTCATAGTATTTTTAAATATATACCCTAAAATCATACAGACTATCTGAAAAAAGATTTCTTATACCAATGATTTCAGAGTTTGAGGAATATAGTATAATACATTCATAAAGTTTCCACAATAACTTCATATTATACCTATTAACATATTGTTTACAGCTTCAAGCCTGCTTATTTAATATTTTTCCTTTTTTGTTATGTTTTTGTGGCAGGAGGAGAATACTGAGCTGCGATGGAAGTCAAAACATCATTTAGCAAAGCCAGTAGGATTCCTGAAACTGTATCCACGTTAATTAATGAAGAATTTGTCTTGGTTCATCAGCAATCTGAGGATGCCTCTGGAAAAGATGAAAAACCTCAGCTGAAGGTTTACTATTACTTTATTTTAAATGCATAGTAAGATATGTATTGATGAAAAAATTCAACTTCTTTTGATTATTTAAAGATACTTATGTGTGCTTGAGGAGGCTCATAGAGTGTAATATTTGTCCTTGGCTATTACTAGTGAAATTAACTGCTCAGATGAAACAAATCTGTCCAAAAGTAGCAGTTCACTTTTTCTTTTAATAACTTCTTCAGGGGTCAGCTTTATTGTATTCTGTGGTTTTATACATTCATAAACGACTAAAAAGTTCTTTTGAAAGAATGAGCTTCAGATTAAAGTTTGGGAAATATCCTTTATGTAGGAATCAGGTTTCTCTAAATGCTGTTATCTTAAAAGCACATAATTAGGCCACATAGGAATAGACCACAGAGGGTCTTGGTTTTTACTTTTTAATTTAATTTTCCTGCTTAGTGTTACTTTAGGCATGACTAAGACATTTTTCTAAAAGCTTTCTTCTACCTCTCAGTAGCAGAATATTTTAGCATTTGGGTGACAGGTGAATGGTTAATTAAAAATTTCCCCACTTGAGTTGCAGTAGCTGATTTACTGGTTTTGATCTCCTTGGAACAATAGCAATCTGTTCCCCTTGAAATCACAATGAGTACTTAGTTTGTCTTTGCAGTTATTTACAGCCAGTAACTTCTGCCTGTATTAAACACTAGCTGCTTCTTTAGTTATTGTCTGGAAAGAGGCAGATGAGCTTGGAGGTAGAATCCAAGATGCAAGTTTATTATTGGCCATGGCTTTTTTTGGTCTGAAAAGTGAGTACTTGTGACAGGCTGTATGTCCCTCCACCCCCACCAGGGAACATGTCTCAGCATTTTCTTGCCATTTCTATAGACTTGCATCCTTCCAATCTGTGGGACACTTGATGAAACAACTGAAATAGATATGAGTAAGAAAGTAAAATTTTGTTCAAGACTAATCAATTACAAAGTCTGATCTTCATTATAAATGGCAGGCATAAACATACAAACTGGTTATTTTTAGAGGTCTGTAGCTTTTGGATGCATGGTTTCTGGATTAGCAGTATAAACATGTGCATTATATGTTGGACATTTGATTATATTTGATTCAGTTTTGTTGATTCTTATTGTGTTGTCTTGTTCAGCAAAGGTTCTTAACTTTTGCAATGGGTAAGATTATATGTTTGAAAAATAATAGTGAATGTAAAGCTACAAGTGTCTTTAAAATATGTCACCTTCTGCTTACAGGTATTTTCAAATGGAGATGAGCAGCTGGAGAAAGCAATGGAAGAGTTACTGAGGGATTCTGAAAAAGACCAGAGCAATTTCACTGCTCTCCAAGAAGGTTCCAGTGATGCAAGCAGCCAGGCAGCTCAAGATGGGTCAGCAGGTCAAACACATACGCCATCTTTGCACCTTGCTTTAGACCCTTCTACTACAGGTATTGCTGAAGTGCTTCCTTCATCAATCATGTATGGCAGTTTTTTTCTTTATGCAGCTTCAAGTTAATCTGAAAATGAATATAAAGCTTTCTGGAGCTTCATTCTAAAACTGTACTGAACAATATCCTGGGCTGCTGCTTCTTTTCTGATTATCTGAGGATAATAGATGGGAATAGATTGTCATCAGATTGATAGCCTGTGCTGCTCAGTTTTGGTCAAGATAAATTTCATTTTGTCTCCAGTCCCAGATGAGTTAGGCCTGAGTGTTGTATAACTTACTGAATGGGCTATATCTGAGGTAGAAATGCTACTGGAGACATGAGAAATTTCAGGGCGGTTTTACTGATAGTAGGACTTGGAAATGGAATATACCTTGTGGAAACTGATAAACTTCTCATCTCTGATTCTGTTGCCAGTTATCAGTAAGGACACATTTGGAACTGCTGTTTGCTAGGAATGATTGTGATACTTTTCTGGTATTTGAAGTTTTAGTAAAAAGGGAAGACAGAAAGCTTTTTATGTAAAATATATTGTGTATTGTAGATTTTTAAAAATGTATCTTTGTATATTAGGAATACAAGGCTGTGGTCGTGTCTGTGGGCTTTGAACTAGACATTTTCTTTTTTCCTCAGTGGTATGCAGAGCACTCCTGTGGCCTTGTGTCAGATAATTCCCAAAGCATCTGCTTGGAAAGTGGTGGGGACAAAAAAGGTTTTGTGTTAGAATAAAACAGACAGCTTACCCTAATGGAAATACCTATCTCTTATATACACATACACAGTTTTGCAACCTTTATGATTTAAGTATCGTGGAAATATTAGCTATAGTAATAAGGAATAGAAATAACAGGATTGCTTAGAGAGGTTTGGAATGTTTGTCTTTGGAGATATGAAATCTCATCTGGATAGGGCCCTGAGTAACCTGATCTAGTTTTGAAACTAGCCATAATCTAACCTGATCTGTCTTTGAGCAGGAGTTAAAGCTAGATGACCTCTAGAGGTCTTTTCCAACCTAGATTACCCTGATTTGTCTACCACATCTCCTCTAATTTCTCAAATGACAAAATGCCTTAAAAAAAACCCACAAGAAAACAACAATAGTGGCAAACCTGCCAAAATCCCCCTCAAGATCATCCCAGTCCATACTAGCAATAAAGTAGAAAAAGAACGTTTCTTTTCTGCTAAGTGGAGGAGCTTTCTTAAAATCAGCTTTCTGATGGTTTCATGCAGTTAGCATAGCTATCCCAGGAATGTGAACCCCATTTCATAACTCTACACAAGCTGCAAAGACCTGTGAGGAAAGAGAACTAGAGGCATCTTTATGTAAAACAATGAGTAGGAACTTGAAGGCGGTATAAAGAAACTAAGGAACATCTGGGGAATAAGCTTAAACAAAAATTGTGTTCTGGTGCTGCCAAAGAGAAACAAAAGGCAATTTGTCCGTATGCCATTTGGAGATATGCGTTAGAATAGAATAAATTAAGCTGCCAGATTTCTTGCTATTAGAGATGAACTTTTGAACACCATGTCCGTTCCCCAAAAAAAGTGGGAGGTTTTGCTCATTCAGAAAACAATGTATAAAGAAAAAGAAAATCAAAAACTTAAATAAGTGGTTTCTTCATTTTCAGAAATCTCTGCACCAAGGCCATTTTTTCCTGGTGAACCCCTGGAAGAGGACAGCGTATTGTTTAACAAACTGACTTATTTAGGTTGCACAAAAGTGTCTGCCCCTCGAAATGAACCAGAAGCTCTACATGCCATGGCAAACATGAAATCCTCAAGTCAAGCCTCTTTACCTGTAACACTTTATGTTCCAAACATTCCAGAAGGCTCTGTAAGGTAACATACAAATCTTTCTTTTATTACTTGCACAGAAGTAGGGAGCATCTGAATATTCAAGGTTTTTATGTTTAAACTCTAATACCAAGATATCTTGGGTATCTGTATCAAGTATATGCTTAGATTTCTTTCCTTTCCTGTGCTTTTCTATGCTGCACCTATGTATTTGCTGTCATCTTGTGCAGAAAGCACTTTCAAGCACATTCATTTTCTTCCAGTTTGCTTTTTGAACCAAATTTAAATTATCATTTGACATTATGACAATATTTCAGTTGAATTAGGAAATTACACAGTATAGTGTTATGATGCAACTGCCACATGGACACAAGGCGTTAGGGTGCTGTACCTATTTTCATAGCTATTCAAGTTATATTTCATAGCTTCTATGTGGCCCTTCAGGAAGGTTGCAATTGAAGGTTCCTTTCGTCTCTAATTGCAGAAAACATCATTAAGCAAAGAACTGCCTGAGAATTTGCACAGAAATGTAAAGGTGAATCTGTGTGTGACATAGTACACCCCATCACAGTTTGAGTGACACCAGTGTCATCTTTGAGGAGTGTTTCCATTACATTCAGACAATTATCTGAATACATGTCATGTGGGTTTCCATTTACCATGTCCCACCAATAGTACCATATGCTAAATCCTGTCTGGGATTTTCCTGGTTGTAGAAGACTAGTCCTTTACTTTTATTGTTACAGACTTGAGATTCTATTCCAGGTAACAAATGTTTACTTACCTTTGATGTGAACGTGCATAGGGACAAGTAGCAAAAAGACAAAGATGTGTGGAACTCTGTTACTCTACGAAACTCACTGTCTAGTGGTCTGTTCTGAGATCACCACCCTTCTTGTCTTCTTTAAAGTTTCTAAAATATTCTTTGGGTTCTGAGTTTGATAGGAATTTAAAATCTTGTATGAGCCCTTAAATCTGCGATTAATATTCACCTGAACATGGCAGCAAGCATTTGCTAAGCTATGTAGTCCTGTAGAATCTGAATAAATAATGTTTCCTTAATGCTTTCTTAAACAGAGATACAAAAGAATTTAAATCCATTAAAATTAAAAAAGACATTTAAATTTTAACATTGCATTTTCTTTGTATGCAGATCACATATTCACAGTTGCTGTAGTTTCTACATTTCTTCTGTTTCTCCTGAATGATCAGAGCAACAATGGTCATTGTTACTGCATGATGTAGACATAGTGTATTTGTCTATATTATGGATATAAAATAAATTAAGCCGTGTTACAGGCAGAAACATTTAAATCTTAAATTTGCAAAGCCTGACATTTCTGTTCCTACTGCTCATCTTGTGTACTTGAATTTAGCAATAATTACTGTTTAGATACTTGTTTATTTAACTGCAGAAGAGCCATTTAGATAGGCATGTTTATTTTATTGACCTTTTTCTTTGATTCCCCCCTCTTCTTTTCCTTGACAGAATAATAAATCAATCAAGCAACACAGAGATAGCCTCATTTCCAATCTATAAGGTGTTGTTTTGTGTGCGTGGACAAAATGGAACTTCAGAAAGTGACTGTTTTGCATTTACTGAAAGCAGCTGTGGAACAGAGGAGTTCCAGATTCATGTTTTTTCCTGTGAGATTAAAGAGGCAGTAAGTATTAAATGTTGTACAGTGACTGGTAAAAAGGATACAAGCAGTATTTTAAGAAGTTACTCCAGATGTGGGAATAGTATATTGTGCCTTGAAAAATGTTAACACATATATAATGGGTTTCACAGAATGTGCTGCTAGTCATAAATGAGTATTAATAGAACTTATTTTTTCTTTAAGTATTTCAATGTAATTCCAAAGTGCACTGTGATGGGAAGATTTAGGAAGCCTGAGTTTAAGACAAGTGTTCTGTTTTTGAGGCCTCATTTGTTTAGATTTCAGAATAAAGTTGCAGTGTAGACCTTATGAGTTACAAACCATCATTTTACTGTACTCTGCCCTAGATAGTTTGGGAAGAATTACATGATAGTTTGGGAGAAAAGTTTTTTTTCTAGGGTGGAAAAACATAAGTTGAAAAAGAAATGCAAGAGAAAGCTGTTAGTTGTGCTTTTCAGGTTGTGTATTTAACACTGCATTATTCAGGTCCTCTAATGAGTTGCATTCCTAATCTTATAATAATATATTAACCTGCTCAGCATTACATGAGCAGTGAATGTGTCATGAATAGAAACAGAAGATGTTGTTACTGAATTTGCTTGGTTATTAAACACTGGATCTGAATGCTTTATGTTATATGAGGCATGTTTTGTGTTCACTATAAGAGGAAAGTGACAGTAATTTTATGACCTTCAAAATCACATCAAATGGTTTTATTAAAAGTACTCTTTTTAGTTTTTATAAAAGTATTCTTTTGCTTTTCTGCAGGTCAGTCGAATTTTATATAGTTTCTCAACAGCATTCAAACGTTCTTGCAAACAAGCATCTGATCATGTTAAGGACTTTCTTCTTCCTACTCCAGATAGTGATGTTTACACTTTCAGTGTTTCCTTAGAAGTCAAAGAAGATGATGGAAAAGGAAATTTTAGGTAATCTGAATGGAAAGGGAAAAGTGAAAAAAGCATATAGTTACTTGCAGAATGCATAGCTACTGTGTTGCAATAAAAATTATTTGGCCTCACCTCATAAGTAGACAGTTAATTACAAGATTTTTTAGAATGGAAGAGAGAGATGATAGTAAGAGTTAGTTCTGTGAAAATGTCCTATCTATTTTTTTCATAGCTGGTATGTAGCATATTTTCTATAATTTTAAAACCCCAAATGCTCTATGCAGTTTTGGATACATTTGCTAAACCGCAGACAGCATACTAAGTGTGAGCCTGTAGTCTGTCTTTTGTCAGTGACGCTTTATTAACTTGTCGATAAAGAAAGAGGAGGTATCAAATAACTTGAGCCATTAACATTGTAAGTGGGCTATACTGTATTTAACAGTTAATGTTTTATACTTGTGCTAAAGAAACTTGTTTCTTTATTACTTTAGCCCTGTGCCAAAGGATAGAGAGAAATTATATTTCAAGCTTAAACAGGGAATTGAGAAGAAAGTGGTGATTACAGTTCAGCAGCTCTCAAACAAAGAACTTGCCATTGAAAGGTAAGATTCTTATAAAAATAATGCAGGTTGCGTTTTTGGGAAACGATATTTAATGTACTTTTTCCTGGCTTTGCAAGTTACGTGACAGAAAAACATGCAACAATGACACAGAGAGTATTAATGCAAAGTTTAATTAATTTATAGGTGCCCAGTTGAGTTTTAAATTCCTTCTCAAGTATTTGTGCAATTTTTAGGTGAAAACAAGAAACATAGCGTGTAATACTCAGACATTCTTGGCTTTTGCTTTTTAATTGTCTTTTTTAATGTAGTGTTAGGATACTTTAAACATTCAAATGCATTTGATATAGCTTTCTGTTGGTTTTAAGTAGTACAAAATTGTGCATTTATTGTAATCCTGCTTTACCAGCATCTTGCTGTTTAGTGTAAGTAATGAAGTTACATTGTTTGAGCTACATTAAATCTTGGAGCATATTAATCTATTAGATCAGTGTGCTGGAACAGTACAAGTTTGGACTAAACCTCCTGTTTAGAAGGAGCAATCTTTTGGTAGAGTCATCAAGATAAATAGGATTCTGTCGTAATTTTGTTATAATATGATTCTAGTGTCTGTCTTCAAGTGGTGGTGAAGAGCCTAGGATTGGTTGGTAATTCACGTTTCATGGGAATCACACCAGGGGTATCCCTTTTGGACAGCATAATGATGACCTTTTGTGCAAAGCATGTGCCCAAGAAGTGGGCTGTGCATATGAAGAATAACTCTTAGTTACTGTGTTTATTAACAGTGCACTCTTGTTACTACAGTAGTAGTAGGTATTGCATGAAATTAAATTAGGAAATCCTTCTCAATAACTCAATTTTTAAAAATGGCAAACACCACCAGATGGCAATCTTATCACGGAGTCACAATAGGAGAATATACTGTTACTGAAAAGGGAATTAAAGATAATGGGAGAATCAAGAAAAAAAAAACCCTACAACCCTCCCAGAATTTAAGATTAATGTCTTGACTTGCTTTCAGACTTCAATTTCAAAAATAAAACTGAATTTTTAAGCAAGGAATGTATAGTGGTGCTTTTGCTACTCATTGGCTTAAAAAAATGCTATTTTAATTATGTTTTTAATTGAAATAATTTTGGCTTCAGAATTCAGTTAATAAGTTATGAGCTCTTTTAATGATTTCTAAATAGCATTTAATTGTTGGTTTGATTTTCCCCCTCTCTTCTTCCTCCCAAAAGTAAAGCTCCCTTCCTTAGAAATAAGCTTCGATTTTGGTATTGTTTAGGATATTCAATTATGATGTTATTTTTATCACTACAAGCTTTGCTGATAAGAAGTTATTTAGTTGACATGACATACACAGGCTTGTAAGTAACTTAATGTTCTTACTAGTCACAATATTAAAATTGAAAAGCAGTATAGCCAATTGGTTCAGGTTATATCAGTGAACTTTTAAGCAATTTAATGTGTCTTCAGAAGTATTTCTAAGTGGAAATCATAATGCAGAAAAATGTTGTTGCTAAAGAAGTTTGGTCTTTGGCCTAAAGAATTAACGAATCTTTCTTTCTGGTCTCAGTAGAGTACGCCTGGTATCACTCAGAGAAACTTGCCACCTCCTGGGGTTTGGATAGGGCCTGTTGCTTTAATAGAGTAGGTTACTCTCAACTGAGTTACTTTGGCCCCTAGTAGAAGCTAGTGACCCCTCTGTTATTATAAATTGTAGTTCCCTTGGAGATTTTCTACCCTAGGAACAAAAAAAGTAAGACAGTCTACTGCAACGTTCTGCCTGGTCTAATTAGTCTCACAGAGGAGCCCAGTTGTGTTAAGTGTAAGTCCTAGCACACTAGCTACCTTTGTTGCTTTACATGACGCTGCATTATGGAATACATATAAAGCAAAATTGTTGTCTTTTGTTTTATTTACCACTTTGACTTTTAATATTCTAGTAGGGAGAATATGGAGAAAGAAAAATAGAATTGTTTATGCAAGTTATTTTTAAGTGTAATGAGGTAGAAAATGAAAATCATATACCCAAACATAATAAAGGCAGACTTACTAGATTGTATAGTAATTGAGTATCTTAAGACTTTCACAGTAGCATTGTTGGAATGACATTTGCTTTTGGCTTTGCTCAAGATACAATAGTTTTGCAGCTTTCAGGCAAACAGACTGTATCTTCATTTCTAACCTATGAATGTTCAAACAATCTCTTACAATTCTGGAAGGTGTGGAGTGGTAGGATTAGAGTGAATGGACGCAAGTTACTTCACTGGAAATTCCTGTGAATTAGGCCAGTGGTTGTCAGTACAAATGGAACATTGGAACAGGTTGCTGTAAGAGGTCATTCATTCTCTTTTCAAAGGTGCTCAGGACTTGACAAAGCGCTGGGCAGCCCGATTCAAGTTGGTCCTCTTTTGGGTTGAGGTTTGGGTCAGACTACTTGTAAAAATTGCTTTTGATTAACATTGTTCTGAGAGTCATTGATAAAAACTGGTATCTCTGATTATATTGGAGAATTATATTAAAGAACTGAGCTGTACAGAAGAAAAATTCTCAAAGCAAACCCCTCTGAAATGCGGCCTTATTTTTCTGTAACATTTCATGGTTGCTTTTGAGGTGGTTTGGGGTTTTTTGTTGGGTTTTTTCTATTTTTATTTTTTTAGCTTATTTGAGATCAAACATTTTTAAAAGTCTTTGTAAAATTGTTTGCAGCTTCTGTTACAAATACATAATTCTGTTTGATATTTTTAAATTTGTAATGGAGTATTTTCAGAGGAGGAAGATGGAGATGATTTGCAGAAATTTCAGACCTGTATTTGTGCCTTCAATATTGAGGAAGTTCAAAAGCTTTAATGTTTTAAGGATTTTTTTTTTCTTTTTAATACTCTTAAAAATATCAAGAGCATTTTCTTGTTAAATGATTGGACAGGAATTCTGGAATTCAAGGCCTTGTATAATATAGAAGTTCAGTTTTAAAAAGTGAAGAATGGAAGTCTAAAAATTGAGTGAATTTGTAATATTTTGTATGATTGTATTAAAACAATTTTTAAAATGGTCTAGGGAGAAAGTGAATTTCCTCTTGTCAATCTCCATCACTCATGTATAGGAACTGTTGATATCTTTAAATTCAATATTATAAATTGTCTTTAAGAAGTATTGTTCAGTGGGCAGACACTAACTTCTGTCATCTTCTTTCTGAAAAATAATTTTGTTGCCATTTCTGTAATATGCAGTGTGATGTTTCCTGAGCATTACCATAACACCAACGCAAAATTGATAAGTAAGTTTTTCTTTGAATTGCAAGCAGTAGGTGGCTGTGCCATTGTGTTCAAGAAAATACTTCTGTATTTTGAAAAAACTAATCTCTCTCTCTCATTCTCTCTCTCTCTCTCTTTCATGTAAACTTGACAGATGCTTTGGAATGCTGCTAAGCCCTGGACGAAATGTGAAGAACAGTGACATGCATTTACTAGACATGGTAATACTTAGCTCTAATAACCTGTTTAGTAAGACAGTGGTGATTTAAAAAAGCAAACAAAACCCAGCAAAACAAAACTCTCCCATCTGTTTGGTTTTGTTTGTTGTTTCTGAAATCCTGGGGTTTGTATCTTGAAACTAGGCATGACTTTGTTATATACAGTGGACAAAACATTTCAATAAATGTTCCAACCTATGGCATCTGTTTTTTTGTTCAGTTGATGAAGCACTGATCAGGTCAGTTGACAGGTGATGGTTACAAAAACTAAGCTTTCTGTATTGCGTGAAGCATGTTGCCTAAAAATTTAGAGCAAACAATTATTATTTTCTTTTAAAATGTGACTGTTGGGGAAGTGGTCTTACTTTTGCAGAACCCTGGAAACTTTGCCTTTATTTCCTTCATTTAAATTTAATTTCTTGCTCAGAATTTGAAGTATTCACTTGTCTTCTGTAATCTTCCATTTCTTATGAGCTGCTTCTAAGAGAAGTACAAAATGATATTATACTTTCTGTGATAACATCAATTTACTTCCATGTTCTTGATAAGGATGCAGCCATTTTCAAGTCAAGAAGTGCATGAGATAACCAGTCAGGGATTTTATAGCTACACAGTAATCCCAGCTTTTCCCAGTCCATTTCTTTACTCATGCGGATGATTGTAGCTGTCAGTATTTAGTTTTCTTTTCAAACTCTTATTTGTCTGTTTGTGTCTACCTCTATTTGATGTCATTATTTCCAATTTTCCATTTTTATTATTTGATTAGAAATTTAATATAGTGAGTATAAGGCATGATGAATTGGCTTCTATTAATCTGTATAACAACTTTTTACTGTATGGACTCTGTATTAGAATTCCTGTCTTTACTCCATCTATAATTTTATATATGTTTACATTTCAAGTACATTTAACCACTGGATTAGTTCATTTCTTGGTTATACCATATACATGTAAACTTGTGTTTTCCTTTAAACCTCTTTTCTCCCTGTTTAAATCCAGAGAACTTGGTCACTCTTGCTGCTCTACCACAAATTAGATTGCAGAGTAGGAATGTCGACCTCCATTCATCTATAAAAACGCTACTATACAGGCCTTTTGGATCATTTGGAACTATCCCAGAAAACACGAGGAAGCATGTACTTGCCTCATACTAGTAATAGCTCCTCAGCTGCTCAGAAAGTAGAGTGGCAGATTATCCCAGAATGCTTTTGTGCTTACAATAAGCATAACCTCCTCCCTCCAACTTGATAAACTGTCTTGTCTTCAATTTCTTATATAATGTTTCTCCTAACATTTCTTCTTTCTCTTTCATTTCCCTATAATCTTTCTCAGTTGATTATTTCATATTCTTTATTTTGGCTGTATTTGCTACAGCGAACACAGTCTTACTCTGAGGTTCCTAAAACTGTTTTCCCTCCCATGCTCAATTTCTTTGATCACAAAGCATAACTGTTAATAGAATCCTGTATGTTTTTATTTTTAGGAATCCATGGGAAAGAGTTCTGATGGGAAGGCTTATGTAATTACTGGAATGTGGAATCCTAATGCACCCATGTTTCTGGTACTTAATGAGGAAACTCCTAAAGGTAATTTAATCTAATTTGTGAATTTATTTTATGTGAAATGGGTTTGGTGTATGTGTTTTGTCCTGGGAATATTGGTGCATATATTGAGTGCTTATAACATTATGCTCAAAAAGCCTGTCGCTAGGAGCTGTTCTGTATAAAAGATGCGATATAGAATGTGAATAATTGTTCATAGAACTGTGTGTTGCTTATCTGGAGATGCTAAATTAATGTTTAGGGCTTTTGTGTTTGTTCCCTTTTTATTGGGACTTTTTGGTCCAAAGCATGCAGAAGTTGTTTTGATCTCTTGCTTAGGGGGTGTTGGCTTGGCTATGAAGCCTGGGGGAATCTGATGGGTTTTTTTGCCAACTGTATCCTGGGCTGCATCAAAAGGAGCGTGACCAGCAGGTCGAAGGAGGTGATCCTGCCCTTCTACTCTGCTCTTGTGAGACCTCACTTGGGAGTACTGTGTGCAGTTCTGGTGTCCTCAACATAAAAAGGACACGGAACTGTTGGAGCAAGTCCAGAGGAGGGCCATGACCATGATCAGGGGACTGGAGCACCTCTGGTATGAAGATAGGCTGTGAGAAAGTTGGGGCTGTTTAGCCTGGGGAAGAGAAGGCTGCATGGAGACCTCATAGCAGCCTTTCAGTATCTGAAAGGGGGCTATAAGGATGCTGGGGAGCAACTCTTCATTAGGGACTGTAATGATAGGACAAGGGGTAATTCTTAGAATTTAAACAGGGGAAGTTTAGATTGGGTATAAGGAAGAAGTTCTTTACTGTAAAGGTGGTGAGGCGCTGGAATGGGTTGCCCGGGGAAGTTGTGAATGCTCCATCCCTGGCGGTGTTCAAGGCCAGGTT
>NDXB01020299.1:0-26968 GCA_002631895.1 Agapornis roseicollis | reverse complement strand
TTGTTTTCATTTTTTTTTTTTTTTTTTTTTTTTTTTTCTAATGCATTAGTGGAGTAGAAGAAACTGAGGATAGCATCAAGAGATGAACTGTCTTCAAGAGTATTTTCAATTTGCAGTTGTACAGGATGTGTTCGGCTGTGATGCTGCTGTTTTTATACTGTCATATTTAGGTTGGTCTTGTGAGTATGAGTATTTTTGTATGTGTTTACTGAATACAGTGCACAGAGCATATTTGAATGTATGTGTATTTTTACACAAACTTCATATTTATTAAGACATGTCAACACTTGCTGAAGTAGTTCTGATACTATATTCTGCATCCAGACAGTCCCACAAGCCTTCCTAAAGGCAAAAAGGTGTGGTCCCATAGAGAAACTATTGGATAGATGGATCATCTTTTCTTCAGCTGAAATTTCTTCGGGTATATAATAACTGAGTAAAGTTGGTCAAATGCTTTTTAAATGAAAAAAAAAAAGTTTTCTGGATGGTCTGGTTATAAAAACCAAACCAAAACTCTTTTGTGGCAGTGTTGGCTTTCTTAAAATTCAACAAGTGGAGAGCTGCTTTTTATTTTTTTTTCCCCTCCAAAAAGCTAGAAATATTACTGCATTGTCTTATAAAGTACTTGAATTTCTCTGTTGTCCTCCTGTGTAAGTCAATGCCTCCTCTCTTGTCTGCAGCTCTTGATGTACTGTGTTGTGAGTCTCTAAAAGGAAGGTGCTGTCAGCTCAGTTAACATTGAAAACCACAGGAAACAGACTTGTCAGGGACTTCAGCACATAAGCGATGAAGGGTACAGGGAAGTATTTGAGTTGATCAATGAGGCAATGTTTCCATGTCAACTTTTTTAAGTTTACAAGTGTTTCTATTCTTTCTACCACTGAGAATATTTTCTGGAAGATGGAAACTGAATGTCCAAATGCACAATGGTAGACTCATTTGTGCTCCTACTAGAGCTACGGTGAAACCTTTGGACCTTACTGAGAAGCAGGTTGGGTAGGGTCTGATTCAGTTTATTCAGCAGGAGCTAGATCAGACTCCTAATTAAATGCTTTGAGCCTTTTCAGTGCTAAGGGAGACCAGTTGCCTGCAAAGAGCTTGCAATTACGTCATGAATGCACCCCTCACAAAAGCAAGTTTTGCCTTTACTTCAAAGCTGCAAGTGAAACCATCAAATTTCGGGCTCAAAAAGTTTAAAAAGTATCCATCCTCCTTTGCCATTTTATGGAGTGCTGCTAATACGATGGAATGGGCACGAGGAGACTTCCCCGTGCCAACTTGAACAAAAAGGTTTTGGCTGCCTTTCAGGCTGAAAATAGTAGGTGCTTACATTTTTAATCACAGAATGAGCAAGAGCTCACGTACACACATATACACATGCACACAAAACACACTCTGACGTGTGAATGTGGGTCTGGAGGTTTGTTGTTGACAGCAGGAACACATTCAACAGTGGCTGTCTAATTAAACAAAAGTAGGCTACAGCATGGCAAACAAATTGTGCTCTGAGTTTCTGATCTATCAGCAGCCTTGCCAAAGTGCCAGTTAGCTGAAAAGGAGATTTCATTGTTTCTAATGAAACATGCTGTGCTTGCTTGTCTAGTGCGTGCTTTAGGAAGCAAATGCAACTGGACCTCTTTCATTTGCACTGTTCCCTCTACTCTGCCTCCTCCTCACACATTAAATGACTGCATTAGATGCTTTCCCAGCAGCTTTATGTATAGTTTAATCTGTAAGTGTGGGGAAGTAACAGTCTATCCTACAGATAAGATGTGTTGATTTCTGTGTAGTTTGTGGTTATAGAAATGCTAATTTCTTGGGAAGGGAGAAATCTAAAAAGAAGCATTGTGTCCTCCTAAGTAGCCTGCATTATTATCTTAAAAACAATTCCTTGCACACAAAGACCTAAATCTATGTGTATGGGCTTAATGTCTTAAGATTCCTGAGTAGTATGGGATGAGTCCAGCAGATTATTGCTGGAATTTTTTGTTGCCTAAATGCAAATGGAATGGTGGCACTTTATACTAGCATAATGTACAGCTCCCTGCAAAGAAACCTGTTGTAGACCAAGATCCTTATGCTTTATGCAGTAGATGAGAATCTTGTTAATTGAAGTGATTCTTATTTATCTGTGGAGTATATCAGGTATCACAGAAAAGGCATAATCAGATCTCCCTGTGGCCTCAAGGCTCAGACAACTCATTTCTAAAGCCTGAAAATTCTAGATGGGGAAGTAGATAAGGAGCAAGCATGCATGAGCAGTAGATGATGCCAGAAGATCTTGCAGGCAAAGTATGTCTCTGTATGTGCTGAAGAACTGACATTTAAGGGATGGGAGGATGCTCAACTGACTAGAGAAAGATAGCAAGAACTTTTAGAGTTCTAGGAACCACAGTCTGTGTGGAAAGCCTGGAAGAACTGAGGCTGTCTAATCTAGAGGAATGAGTAATAGCCTTCAGGTAGGTTTAACATGGTACAAGTGCAGAGTGGAAAAGACCAGCATGTGTCAGTGTCTACCTCAGCAGTGTGGCTAAAGCACAGCTAGGGGTTCTTGTTCTAGACATTAAAGCTATTTTTCAAGTCAAGTATTGGAATGGATTCTGTGCAGTCCCTGTCACTAGAGGTTTTATGAAGAGATTTATAGAGTCACATAGATAAATTGACTGGTTGTGCTGGAATGGAGGAAAGGGTATGAACTAAGGGTCCTCTTAAGCAGCACCTGGTGGGGGTGCAGTTGTGATTCATACCTGGTGTTTCTGTCATTGCCACAGCTGTTGCTACCACAGCAAAATGATCAGAGTCAACTGGCTTTCCCAGTTGTACCACAGATGTGTTTCCAAGTCAAAAAGTATCTTTAACACTTTCCTTCAGAAGAATAACAAACGCTGATCAAAGTGACAGCCTGTGGCAGGTGGCTGGTTTCCAGAGGTGACTGCAGCAAAGATCAATCTTTGTCTTTTACTGGAAGGGCTTTAAGAATTGAAAACAAATCAATTGCTAGTAAACGTTAGTGAGTGGGAAATGTACATATTCAGGGGTCACCTTTTAGAATTGTTTTCCTCAAGCAGGTAGCATCTTTTTAAAAAGCTTCCTGGTGCCTAGCTACAGTCAGTGACAGTAAAATACAGCACTTTTCTTAGCTATTCACTTCTGTGGCTGATTCTGGCTTCAGCTGATGCCATTGAAGAGTCTTCCTGTGGTTTGCTGTATGACCAGGTAAACCTTATCGAGTTATTTTCAAAGCAGTGTACTAGTTTGTCAAACGCAGTATATTCTTCAGAAGTTTGGTAGTTACAATGAGGTTGGAGAGATGAAATCTTTTCCTTTTTTTCTAGTGTTTTACAGTTGAGTAATGCATTTACTGGCATGAGATGTGAGAGACCACGTATTGGGAATGAGCTGCTGAGAGACATGAACTTGCCTCAGCAACCTTACAAGCCAGTGCCCTAAACAAATATCTCTCTGTCTCTCTATGGAGTTTCCCTCTGAGAGAAAAAGAACATCAAAATCCCAGCACTGTAGAATGTTTTGGGTTGGAAGGGACCTTAAAGATCGCCTAGGTCCAGCCCTGTACCACAGGCAGGGACACATTCCACTAGACCAGGTTGCTCCAAGCCCCATCCAACCTGGCCTTGAACACTTCCAGGGATGGGGCATCCACAGCTTCTCTGAGTACCTGTTCCAGTGCCTCACCACCCTCACAGTAAAGAATGTTTTCCTAATATCTAATCCAACTCTACCCTCTTTCAGCTTGAAGCTGTTCCCCCTTGTTCTGTCTCTATATGTCCTTTTAAAAGTTTCTCTCTCTATGGTCTTCCCATAGCCTTCTCTTCTCCAGGCTGAACAAACCCAGCTCTCTCAGTGGGTCTCCATAGGAGATGTGTTCCATCCCTCTCATCATCTTTGGGGCACTCATCTGGACTTGCTCTGTGGGAGCACTTCTATCCTTCAGACAATGCTGAGACAACCAATGTGATCAAGCAAATGCCATTTCATTAGACAAAGTGTTAACCTTATAGAGAGATTCTTAGCACAGCTACATTGATTTGGCAATTGTTGATTGGGCACCTTAATCCTTAACAATGCTGGGATTGGATAACACTGTCCTGGGAACTTGATCTTCAGAATCTCTCAGCTCCTTTTCTCTTCTGCTTACTTCTGTAATCTTGCAGCTGGTGTTTCTGTACTCCCTCATCCACGGCCTTCAGTTTATCTCGACTACGTGACTGTTCTCATGCAGGCTGCCTTATACTAAGGCCTCTGGATTGCTCACAAGATGTCTGTTGTCACACAGCCAGTCCACATTGCTCCACCAGTTCTCTGTACTTCTTATCTTGGGGGCCTCAGAGCTGGATGCAGTACTCCATGTCAGGTCTCACAAGAGCACAGTAGAAGGGGGAGAACTGCCTCCCTTGATGTTCTGGTCATGCTTCTGTTGATGCAGCCCAGGATATATTTGGCTTTCTGGGTTGCAAGCACACACTGATGACTCATGTTCAGCTTTTCATCAACCAACCCCCAAGTCCTTCTCCTAAGGGCTGCTCTCAATCCATTCTCTGCCCAGCCTGTAATTGTGCTTGGGATTGCTCCGACTCAGGTGCAAGACCTTGCACTTGGCTTAGGAAGAGGAAAACTAAAGCTTGAAAATTACAGTAAAATAGAAGGAGGTTTTCTGATTAGCAATTTGTGGGGTACCTGAGGTGCTTGCTGCTTTCTCATGACGTTGTATTGCACTGTTCCCTATGCTTTGACTGTGTGCTTTGTCCTTTTTCATTTACCTAGGTGTGGCTAACCACAAAGTTGGAAAAGACCTTTAAGATAATCAGGTCCAACCTTTACCCCAGGGCTGCTAAGTCCACCACTAAACCATGTCACTAAACTCTTCCAGGTATGGTGATTCCAACGCTTCCCTGGGCAGCATGTTCCAATGCCTGATCACCCTCTAGTTAAAGAAATTTTTCCTAATATTCAATCTAAACCTCCCCTGGAGCAGCTTGAGGCCATTACCTCTTTGTCCTATTGTTGGTTACTTGGGAAAAGAGACCAGGCACCTCCTTTCTCCATCCTCCTTTCAGGTAATTGTAGAGAGATATGAGTTCCCCCTGAGCCTTCTTTTCTCTAGACTACACCTCCAGTTCTGCCAGCTGTTCCTCATCAGACTTAAGCTCCAGACCCTTCACCAGCTTCATTGCCTTCCACTGAATCCACTCTAGCAACTCAATACTTGTAATGAGGGGCCCAGAAAAGAAATGGTGTTTAAACTTCAGGGCTGTGCAAGGCATATAAAGCCACTGCTACTCATTTCACAGATTGTAAGTTGGACAGACCTTTCTTTGGGAGATAGCTATATATAATGTAAATCAGCACTTTGCAGTAAGGAGAAGCTGATCACCCTTTTTATACCTTCTGTAACTTATATTAGACCATTGTCCTATCTTAAACTCAAATCTTAGCCCTTTCTAGAATCACAGATTGCCTAGACTCTCTCATTTCTACCCTCTAGCCCCTGCTTTCCATTACTGTTCTTGGATTATACTCTTTAAGGTTCTCTTGTTTTTGTATTGGGTGTGATGACCCATTGGTTTGTAATGTGATTATATCAGCTTTCACACTGTAACTTGGCTCAGAGCTTGTGAGGTGGGAAGAAGGACAGGGCTCCCTGTGTTCCCTTGCATCCCATTCTGTGTGTGACTGACATAGCAAGCTGTCAGAGAATGGGTGTCTAATGTCCCTGTTACTGGACTGAACTGTAGTCTGGACTAGGTACTCCATGACATACTTTTATTAACACATCATATATTCATGTGTAACTAGGTTATATATATTTTATATATGGTTTCTTCTTCTGCCTTTATCTAAGAGGTATTCATGGCTGTATAGTTGGGATGCCACTGTGACACCTGCCGCAGTTCAGCAGTATAGCTGAAACTGGAGGTGAGAAGGAATAACAATCATACTACATTTTTGCACAAAGGGCTCTCTAAACCCCCTTCTAAACAAGAGTGTAGGGCCCTACCCTCCTGCCTATATCAGGCAGAAATATCTCTCCTTCTTACCTTGATTCTCTACAGATTTTGCTTCTAAGCTGTGGCTATTTTGGAAAATGGAAACTTCTTTAAAATGTAGAATGCCCAGGCAATATATATTACACCTTTTATATATATACATATATATAAATTAATTACACCTTTTATATATATATAAAACTATTCAAATGCATTGTAACTTGGGATCTTCAATAATGTTCCTTCATTTAGAGAACTGGTGTTCCACACTATGTTGTAGTGTACAGTCACAGGAAGAGTTTTATGATTTATTGAATTTCTTACTTACTGAATAACCGTTAAAATTCAACAAAAGATATATCACTGTAGAGATAGGCAAGCGATGTTCACAATAAATGTATTGCCTTCAGGTGAATATTCAGGTCACCATTTTAATGTTTTTTTTTTTATGGCTTGAGGAATAAAAGATTATTTCAAGAAGCTTTTAAATTCATTTCCTTCGTTTCTTTCTCTTGTCACATAAGACTAGTCTACACGCAAGCTGATACCAAAAGCATTAAAAGTATTTCGGTGTTAAGTCTACTTTACAGATTGGCCATTCTTCTTAGCTCTGAAGTCTTGCCTATACAAAGAAAATTACTGTTGGTGGCCTGTGAGCAATGTATGTAGTTTAGCTGATAATGAACATAACTTGTCTGTAAGTGTCAACCAGGGTAAATCATCTTCTACTCCTTACAGGAAGTGTGGCCAAAACACATTTTAAACCGCAGATTTTTAATAATGACTTTACAAGCTTTGTTTTCTAACTGCAGACATATGAGGATGGTCTGCTTTTCCCATCAGTGCTTGCCTTCTGCTTCCTCTCATGCTGTTTGGGAAACTTAAGGATCTCCAAAGCCTTTGGATCTTCCCAGTTCTGCAAGCACCACTATGTAGACTGGGGTGGGAGGTGATGTTTTTGGCTCTGCAGGCAGATGTCCCACAATTGTTAAGAACCATGTCCCCTAGAGACTCCATGTGCATTGTTCAGGTGATCTATTTTCTAAGGTTCCTCTGGCAGCCCAGGTATGCATGAGCAAAAAAATATGGTTGTTCTTGTTATACATATTTGGTTGCCTTGGTAACCAGAGAATAATTCATCTGAAATGCAACTGGGTAGTATAATTGATATATTTTGAGGAATGCCTACAGGCAATAATAGGGATCTGTCTGGCACCAACTGTTCCAGGCTTCAGAAAATATAAGGTTATGCTCTGAAGCAGGAACAACGGTTTGTTCTACAAGTCTGTATGTAAAGGTAATGCTGTCCTTCTTTATGCCTGTGAAGGATCCTTGCTGGACTTCTCTGCAACTTCAGTACAGATCAAACTGCATCTATGATTTCTTTTGAATATTTATTTTAGACAATCCAAAGAGTTTAGAAAACCTCTGAAGTAATGAGTTCCTGCTGTTGTTTTGTTTCTTTGTTCTATGAATGAAATGCCTTGCAGCAATCTTGGAGGCTCCCATACAGAAAATTCGCGTTGACAATGATGACCCTTTGTTATAGATACTCATGACTGACTATTGGGTATTAGGGTCTCTGGTTAATAAGCTAGCTCACTGTACTCCAGTCTCCATGGAGAGTTTATGAATCTTGATCATCCAGTACCTGACATTTACTTAAACCACCTCATGTTTTCAGTACCTCATTAGCTTTCCTCCAATCCTGGGGCAGGGGACAGTGAAAGACCTACTTCCCAGTGAACGAGAGGTTAAAATCTGAAGCACTTTCATCTCCTGTGCAGAGGCTGACAGGAAAGGGTGCAAGAATGTCATGGGAAAATGGATGGGGAGAGTGCTTGTGGGAAGATTGAACAGATGACCCCGGGCTCCTGAGACTTGCCGGTTACATATTGAGAGCAACTCTATCTGACTTCGTAGCTAGCTAGTTTTCTTCTTGAAACACTAACCTCTTGAGAGCAGTATTTTCCCTATTAAGTTCTTCTCCCAGTAGACTTTGTTCACTCACCTGTCTTGGAGTCTGTCTCTCCATGACTGGTAAGTGCCCTCTTGCTGGGCAGTGTAAGAATGTCTTGTGGCTTCTTCCAGTAGCTTCTTTTGCTCCCAAACAAGAAATAAAGCTGGCATCTAACTAAAACAAGAAATGTTCAGTCTGATTTTAAGCCTGTTTATGTGAATTCATCAGAATCTTGGCAGCTTAATAACATTTCTGGGATATAATATCAATTATCTCTGACATTTTATTTAGTCCACCTTTTTTATTTTTCATACAGAAACTGATACCAAGAAAATTTTCCATTCATTTTAAACTAGCTCTGGATCAGCTAGAGCTCAGAAAGGTAGCTATATTCCTGGAGAGGGAAACTATAACTTCTCAGTTTCCCAGGAATATAAATTCCAGTGGTGATAGATCACAAGGTCAGTATGATTAGAAGAAGAAAATATTTATTATAGTAAAGCAATAAATGGTGTCTGCTTTCACCTTGAGGACCCCAGAAGGAAAATCTTTCCAGAAAAAGAAAAGTTAGAGCCCTAATGAAAGCAGAAATACTTTTCATTCCCTCCAGACACTGTTTGCTGTGTTAGTATACAATCCATCAATAGCAGTAAATAGACTCAATAAATAAGGTAGTCATCTAATACACTTGGAGATTTTGTGCTAAGGAAAATAAGATTCTCTTTCTAGCACAAGACAAGATCTTTCTTTAGTCATAGAGGACGACAGACTGAATGGTTAATGTCTGTTCTTGAATCATAGAATCATAGAATAGTTAGGGTTGGAAAGGACCTTAAGATCATCTAGTTCCAGCACCCCTGCGATGGGCAGGGACACCTCACATTAAACCATGTCACCCAAGGCTTTGTCCAACCTGGCCTTGAACACTGCCAGGGACGGAGCACTCACAGCCTTCCTAGGCAACCCATTCCAGCAACTCACCACCAGAACAGGAAAGAATTTCTTCCTTATATCCAATCTAAACCTCTCCTGTTTAAGTTTGAACCCGTTATCCCTTGTCCTATCACTACAGTCTCTAATGAAGAGTCCCTTCTCACCATCCTTATAGGTCCCCTTCAGATACTGGAAGGTTGCTATGAGGTCTCCATGCAGTCTTCTCTTCTCCAGGCTAAACAGCCCCAACTTTCTCAGCCTGTCTTCATATAGGAGATGCTCCAGTCCCCTGATCATCCTCATGGCCCTCCTCTGGATTTGTTCCAACAGCTCCATGTCCTTTTTATGTTGAGGACACCAGAACTGCACACAATACTCCAAGTGAGGTCTCACAAGAGCAGAGTAGAGGGGCAGGATCACCTCCTTTGACCTGCTGGTCACGCTGCTTTTGATGCAGCCCAGGATACGATTGGCTTTCTGGGCTGCAAGTGCACACTGAAGCTGGCTCATGTTCATGTTCTCATCAACCACCACCCCCAAGTCCTTCTCTGCAGGGCTGCTCTGAATCTCTTCTCTGCCCAACCTGTAGCTGTGCCTGGGATTGCTCCGACCCAGGTGTAGGACCTTGCACTTGGCATGGTTAAACTTCATGAGGTTGGTATCAGCCCACCTCATAAGCGTGTCAAGGTCCCTCTGGATGGCATTCCTTCTCTCCAGTGTATCCACCGAACCACACAGCTTGGTGTCATTGGCAAAGTTGCTGAGGGCGCACTCAATCCCACTGTCCATGTCAGCGACAAAGATGTTGAACAAGACTGGTTGCCAACACCAATCCCTGAGGGATACTGAGCCATTGACCACAAGTCTTTTGCCAATTCTTTATCCACCGAGTGGTCAACCTATCAAATTGATGTCTCTTGTGCATGACAGTGTTGAACGCTTTGCACAAGTCCAGGTAGATGATGTCAACTGCTCTACCCCTGTCCATCAGTTCCGTAGCCCCATCATAGAAGGCCATCAAATTGGTCAGGCAGGATTTCCTGTTAGTGAAGCCATGCTGGCTGCCACCAAGCACCTTGTTGTTTTTCATGTGCCTTAGCATACCTTCCAGGAGAATCTGCTTCCAAGATTTTTCCAGGCACAGAGGTGAGACTGACTTCATTCCTCAGGTCATCCATTTTCCCCATCTTGAAGATGGGGGTTATATTTCCCCTTTTCCAGTCTTCAGGAACTTCTGACTGCCATGGTTTTTCACTCGCCAGCTCCTTCAGGACCCACGGATGGATTTCATCAGGTCCCATGGACTCGTGCACATTCAGGTTCTTAAGATTCTCTTGAACCAGATCTTCTCCTATTTGTTATGAATCCTCATAATAAAATTCACAACTGGTCAGCCATTAAAAATCCTCCTAAGTCTCTCTGTGCAGGGCTAACAAACTACATGAGCTTGAAAACTCAGGACTTGTAGAACTCACAAGTAACTTTTCAAGCCATGCCATTAGGTTATATTCATTCCCTAATAAGGGAAAATGTTCACTTCACTTTGGTTGAACAATTATGAGTTTATCAGTAAACAGTAGTGATAAAAATAGTATATCTCAGTTGAGGAATTCTAATACCAGAAGAACCTCCCAGATACTGAGGTACATTATCTAGCAGTCTGAAAACAGAAAGGCTTCTTG
This sequence comes from Agapornis roseicollis, assembly GCA_002631895.1. Classification (NCBI taxonomy): domain Eukaryota; kingdom Metazoa; phylum Chordata; class Aves; order Psittaciformes; family Psittacidae; genus Agapornis; species Agapornis roseicollis. The sequence continues at coordinate 16,388 of NDXB01020299.1, read as the reverse complement.
TGCAGTTGAATTTTTTAAATTTATTTATTTCTCTTTTGTATCGGTCAGACGACTTTCAAAATAGAAAATAATAAGAGAGATAGGAGACAAATAGAAGAGGAAATAAAAAATCAGGGTGGGATCTAGGGACTATTAAAATAATCAAAAAGAAGGTAACTCAAGGGTTGTATATATATATTTTTTTTTGCTAAGAAAAGATGTCTGGAGCTTCTCAACCTTGCTAACTCAAATAACAATATCTGCTGAATAGTAGTTGAAATTAAACAGAATCAGACTTTAAATTAGATGTACTTCTTTAGCTGGGAAGATAATGAAATAGCTGAAGTGCTCTCCAGAGGAAGTCTGAAGTCACAGGACTACACTGTGTTTAAAATGTTCTACACAGGCTTTAATTCAGGTTCTAGTAGTCATCCTAAGCCTTAATGCATAGATGTGAGCTGAATACCTGCATAGGCAAAGTTGTCCACTTTAGGGTTTAGTAAAGAGTATGTGTGTGAAACATTAATCTGTGTGGGGACAAGAGACCAGATTAGACAGCCTAATTGTTCTCTACAGACTGTAGCTGTAAACATGTAGAACATGCTGGGCTGTCAGACAGGCAGTCTATACAGCTCTTCTCAAACAGAGAAAGTACCTCTACAAATGGGATTTGCTCCGCTTTGAGCTGCTGTAACTGCTATAGATAAGTCACTCATGTGGATGTGACCTTCATTTATTCCTGTTGATTTTTCCCTTGAGATAAATAAAAGTGGCTGCCTCTTACTGCTGTTGATTGGCTTCCTCCTGGAGAAAGCTGGGAGACTTGGGAACAGCAATTCTTCTAGCAATTCTAACAATTCTAGGTGTTTTTCCAGAAGATGAGGTGATCTGGGAAGAGGGAAGGTGAATGCTGGAGGTAGTGACTGTGACCACAAGAAGGGGCAGAAAGGAAAATGGCTGGGTTTTTTTTTCAGGCCCCATATTTTTTTGCCAAAAAACTCTCTTGTGGTGATTGTCAATCCCTGCTTACAGCCATTGTATGTTCTTAGCTTTGTAGACAAGGGAAGAGGAGGCCTGTAACTGGGACTATAATCAAAGGTAATAAAAAAGCAACATATATTTTCAAAGAGCTTCTGCCTATGTGGATTTCTGACTGGCTGCACAACAGTACCTGAGAAAAAATGGTTCACCTTTTTAAAAATTTGCTCTCAACACAGGAGAGCTTCATTCTTCTGCGTGCAGTGCACCATTATCTTCGACCATGTCGAATCTTGTGAACATAGACAAAGTTTGGTTTTTATATTTCTGCTGGAAGAATGTGTAAATAAAGGAACAATTTTAATTCCTGAAGTAATTTCGTATCACTATAAACATAGGCAGCATCACTATCTACAGTATCCGAGCTTTTCCAGGCTTCACTTGTAATCAGTGGGGAATAGGCACAGTTCATTTGGTCTACTTGAGAAATCTTTAGGATGATTTGTACACTAGAAACCTATGCATTTTCCATTAGTCATAAGAGGAATTTATTTAAGAAGCTCAGATGTGGGTGCCTATGCGGTAAAGGGCTGCATTTGATCAAGTGAAACCCCTCCTTGTTGATACAGGTACAGGCTGCAGTACAATGTAGTGACAGTAAGAAGGCTAGTATTTCTACTTTCTATGCCTGTAGTTTTGATATAGCAATGGAAACAGTTGTTGTATGTCTTTTGCCTCAATAAAAGTTACATACCTTCCTGTTAATAAAATTATGGTGGACCTGGCTGAATCTAGGATACAAAATGCCAGATGCCTGCTGAAAATACAACAATAGAGCAAACACGGTCTAGGTGGTTCCTGGAGTGTGTGGATGATAACTTTCTGACACAGCTGGTGAGAGAGCCAGCTAGGGAAGGTGTCCCACTGGGCCTGTTGTTTGCACACAGAGGAGGATTTGTGTGTGATGTGATGATTGGAGGCCTTCTTGGGCACAGCAATCACAAAATGGTAGTTTCTGACTCTGCACCCTCAAGATTTCCTTCTTGGAGAAGGTCCAGCCTTCCTGGACCCCTCTACCCTTCAGAATTGCCTCCCAAGGGACTCTGTTTATGGAGCAAGTAATTTTGAGTCACATACAGGTCAAGCAGGGGATGAGGCTTAGTCAGCACGAGTTTATGAAAGGCAGGTCCTGTGTGACTAACCTGATCTCCTCTTATGAAAAGGTGACCCAACTAGTGGATAAGGTAAAGGCTGTGGATGTTGTCTACCTATATTTTAGTAAAGCCTTTGACACCATTTGCCACAGGATTCTCCTGGAGAAGCTGGCTGCTCATGGCTTGGATGGGTATATGCTTTGCTGGGTAAAAAGCTGGCTGGATGGCCAAGGCCAGAGGGTGGTGGTGAATGGAGTGAAATCCAGTCGGCAGCTTGTCACAAGTGGTGTTCGCCAGGGCTCAGAACTGGGCCAGTTCTGTTTAACGTCTTTATCAGTGATTTGGATGAGGGGATCAAGTGCACACTCAGCAAGTCTGCAGTTAACATCAAGTTGGCTGGGAGTGTTGATCTGCTGAAGGGTAGGAAGGCTCAGCAGCAGGATCTGGACAGGCTGGAGCAATGGGCCAAGGCCAATTACATGAATTTAATGAGGCAAAGTGCTGGGTCTTGCACTTAAGTCACAACCACTTCATGCAACACTACAGGCTGGAGGAGGGTGGCTAGAAAACTGCCCAGTGGGAAAGGACCTGGGAAAGCTGATTGACAGCATCTGAAATGAACGGTCTTATGCCCAGGCAGCCAGGAAGGGCAACAGCAGCCTGGCCTGTATCAGAAGTAGCACAGTCAGTAAGACCAAGGCAGTGACCATCCCCTTGTACACAGCACTGGTGAGGGTGGACCTCAAATCCTGTGTTCAGTTCTGGACCCTTCACTACCAGAAAGGCATTGAGGTACTGGAGTGGGTGCTGAGAAGGGCAACAAAGCCGATGAAGAGTGAAGAGCACAAGGCTTATGAAGAAGAACTGGGGGAACTGGGGATGTTAAGCCTGGAGAAAAGGAGATTGAGGGGAGACCTTATCGCTCACTACAGCTACCTGAAAGGAGGATGGAGTGAGGTGGGTGTTGGTCTATTCTCCCAGCTATTAATATGATGGGAGGAAATGGTCTCAAGTTGCATCATGGTTCACATGTTGCAGAAAAAGCTCCTTTGACTCAGGGTTTTCCAAAAATTCAGGTAAGAATGGCACTTGAGTGATCTGCCTCATCAAAATTAAGTGCATTTAATCTACCACAGAAAGACCCTATTTCATTTAATCTGACATGACAGATGACTTCACAGTCATCTTGCTCTCACTTGTGGTCAGAACTGCTTCTCAAGCTGACTTACTGTGCTTTCAATCATATTTACTTTTCCTTCAGTTCTTTAAGTGGGAAAAACACCTCAAAACAATGGGAGAACAACTTACTAGTCACATATTTTGTCCTTTGTTAGCCCTTATTCTGAGGAGCCATCCTGTGGAATGGTAACTGCAATTGCAGCTGAGAAAGAAGAAGGTGAGGCTATATCAGGAACACTTCAGCCATGATACTTTTATCTGGCACTGTGGCCAAAGGGGAAAAGATTGCCTACAGTTGTATTGATGGTATAGGTAATTAAGAAATCAGCTGTGGTGTATTCCAGCACATATTAGCTATCTAAATTCATAATGAGATTGCAATTAAAGAAGCAAAGTGAATTAACTTGGAATGAGACATTGAAACTTGATAGAGCAAGCCTTTCCTGAAGTCTGGGGTAAGGCAGCTGAGGAATGGCAGACAGAGAACTGAGAAATTTACCTCTATAAATAGCCCAACAGTGTAGTCAGCAAAGGAAGAGCATTGCATTATAGCTTCCTGCTTTCCTGAAATTTCTATTCTCTATTTTACTCCACTCACTAAATCTGTCTATTTTGTTAGATATTTTGTAGCATTTATTCCATAAGGAAAACCTCACCTTTGTGTTCTGACAAGAACATTATGTGTGCCTGTGTGTAAGCAGTCACCTCTCTGCAAGGAAGTAACAATGTTCTGCTTATCCAATGCAATTACTGAAGTTCACCTTAGTTATATCTACTCCTCTCCCTGAGCTCTCTCTTGCCTTAGAAACAGTAATGGAAACTCCCAGAGACTACCACACACCTGGGTAGCTTATATTCAAGTTTTTGTCTACTGTTCTTCCAAATGACAGAGGATTGAGGCATCTTGTCATATAGAAATATTACCCTCAGAAACTACATCTTGCGCACCTGTAAAGATGAATAGTACTGTTCTGCCTTCCTCCCTTGGCAATTTCAGAAGAATTCATGACATCCAAACATCTGCCCACTGCCACAGGGCAGAATATTTTCAAGCTAACTTGAAGCAGGGCACCAAGTTACAGTTATCTCAGAAAACGTTTGACATATTTTCGCAGGCTATGTTATGATCTCCTTAAGTGCACATGTTTAAGAAATATTCATTTGTTAGTGGACAGTTTTTCCACTACTTTCAATTTATTTTTTCCTCTAAAGGAGCACATTTTTGATAATTTTGGGATGTATGGTATGCTAGGTTATAACAACATACGTATTATTTTCTCATTGCCTTCCACTTCCAATACATTTGAAGCTAATTGCTAATTTCCATAACAACTTTTTAAACATTATAGAGTTTCCTGAGAAGTTAGTAGGGCTGAAGCTTATGGAAACTTACAGCTTCTTCAAAGATGAATAGTAAAGCAGTTATCTTGAAATGCAGTTGTGCTTCTGCCTTGCTTATCTCTCACAAGTGAAAAAGCCCCTGACCCTCTATGGGGATCCTCTTCAAAGAAAGTGGAACAGGAACCACAAACAAAATTGTAGCCTTTATTGAATTATTAAAATAGTCTGCTGCTCTCTGACAGCAGGATCAGAAAACTTCATTCCTACTCCATATTTTATCTTTCCAGTCTTTCTGTCCCTTACTCCAAAATACGTAGCTGGCAAAATTCAATATAGGCTCTGAAAGAACTCCTGAGCACTGCTGCTATAGTTGTATTGTGTTCTTTGATTGCTTTGGAGATGATGTAAAAGAAAGAGTGGGGATAATATTTGAAAAATTACTAAAACAAAGTCAAAGTTTACAATTTGAAATGAGAGTCCTTGACTCTTTTCCAAACTGTTTTTATTGTTCCCATCTTCCCTTTATAGTTTCTCAATGTGCAGCAGATGCAATTTTTTCTAGGATCAAGACAATGGTCTCCTTTTTATTTCATGGGAAATACTATTTATGCACTAGAGGTAGAAGGAATTCACTTGCACTACAAGGATTTCTTCTGCAACACTGCAGAGCAAGAGCTATGGAAAACATCCAGGCCATGGACTACCTATTTCTAGAAGTTTGGGTCTCTTTATAAAGAAATTACAGTGTGATAAAATTAGACAAATACTAACCTTGTAATTAGGAATGTAGATCTGGATGGAAACTCCTGGGTCATTGGAAGTGTTATGGTCAGACAGCCAGATTATGTAACCTCCTCCAACAACTGATTGGGTGCGTTTGAATCTAGCTTTTCTTTGTAGCTTTTATTTGTACTGCAAGGCTATGCCTGGGTCTTACTGCTTCCAAGGTTAGAGAGATGATCCTCTACCCTAGCTGCTCTCTTTTATGTGTTCTTTTGAAACCTATTGCTAATTTATGCAGTTGGGTTTGTGCTGCTCTTGTCTTTTTTGATGGTTCCTTTATCTTTTCTGTTTTCCCACTGGTCACTGACTATGCTTTCGTAGACAGCATACCTCTCAGTCAACAAAATTACAGTATGTACACTGCTCTGTGGGATATGTGCTGTGTGTTTCCTTTCCTTGTTCAAATTGGGGAACCTATTGCACCACAATCCAAATTATATATTGGTAGTTTGTCATCATTCATGAGTCTCCATCCCTCTCAGGTTTTCCCCATCTTTGGTTATTCCCAATAGATATATTTATAGCAAGAACGCTTGACTTTCATGCACGTCCTTATGCTTGATACAAATGACTTTCATATGTCTCACTTTGTTTTTCAAGGTGATTCAACTCTCTTTGAATAACAATATGATCCTCCTCAGTTTGATGCCTTTATGTTCTGAGACAACAGCCAATTTTAATGGTGCAATCACATTTTTGCACCAGGTGCATGAAAGAAAATATGAATCAAATTTATTCTATGATAGAGTGCTGGGCAACTGCCTATTAATTATCTTTTGTCTCCAGGCTTCTAATTTCCCTGTAATTTTCCCTTTAGCCAGTTCTTCTTCTAATTTATAATCTTCTATTAATCTCTAGTTTCTGACTTAACGATTCTTCTCTTGTGCCACATCATAGTAAGTATTGTACCACTGTCCAGGTAGATTGAAGCAGCTGCTTCTCCTTAGCCTTAATAATTATTTACTTGTTTAGTCTTGCATGTTCCATGTTTAGTAAACCTGTGCAGCATTTCTCTCTACTTCCTTCCATGTCTTTAATTATGCTTTCCATAAAAGTTTGTTCTAAAAAGTTGTGTATAATTGTGGTCAGGCTAACAATCTTTTGTTTAACCACATTATGTTTCTTCCTCCTTTGCTGTCCTCTGGCTGTATGACCTCATTGACAATTTGACAATGAATTCTATGGAGTACATCTGCAAATTCAGAAGACATTTCTCTTTGGGGCTTGGAGGTAATCCAGACTCCTGGAAGCTGGAGTGCATGGAGGTGTTCAGCCTCTTTCTGCTCTAATACAGTACTTTTGGTTCCTATTTTTGTTCTGTTTAACCACTCTTCCTTTACATCCCCACTCCATATTCTGTCATACTTGTCCTGGGTTTAGCAGTAGCAGTCAATTTTTTCTCCTTCTGTTCTGTGTTCTGTTCTGTTCTGTGTTTTGACTTTCAGCCTGGGAACATAGCTGATAGCACTGATGTTTTTAGTTGTCGCTAAGTAATATTTATTCTGACCAAGGACTTTATGAGTCTCATGCTCTGCCAGGGAGGAGGGGAGGCCAGGAGGAAGCAGAGACAGGACACCTGACCCAAGCTAGCCAAAGAGGTATTTCATACCACAGCATGTCATGCCTAGGGAGGTAATGGGGAGTTATCCGGAAGGGCATGCACTTCCCGGTCAGGCTCGTTTTTGGCGGGTGGTATTGTACTCTCTTCCCTTGTTACTTTCTTATCGTTACTATTATTGGTGGTAGCAGTAGTGATTTGTGTTATACCTTAGTTACTGGGCTGTTCTTATCTCAACTCATGGGAGTTACATTCCTTCGGTTCTCCTCCCCATCCCTCCGGGAGCGGGGAGGAAGGGGGAAGGGGGCAGGAGGAAAGAAAGAGGAGGGGAGAGTAGAAACTGGGTTTAAAACATGACACATGGGCAGAGACACNCCCCCCCCAACCCTCCGGGGGCGGGGAGGAAGGGGGGGGGGGGAGGAAAGAAAGAGGAGAGGAGTAGAAACTGGGTTTAAACCACGACAATTCTTCATATAACTGACATGAAAACACTTTTGGTCTAAGTTGTTATCTTTAATCTGTATTGTACTCCACCATGACTACAAAACCTGCCCATACTTTATTTATATGCCTAAGCATTATGTTGCTACCTTTTAGAATGTCTATGGACAGTCTGATTCCATTTGACTTCTAACAAAATTATTCCCATAAGGTTTTGACTTCTGTAACTTTCAGATTTTACCTTTTGAAATGCCTGGCATAAGAAAGATTATGGTATGAAACCAACTGCTGTTTCTGGTTGAAAAGATGCCACATCAGATTGCTGAGTTTTATCTGCTTGGATGTTGTGTTGGAAGTGGCAATCTGATGAGGGTTTACCTTCCCTTCCCTGAGTCTTTGCAGGGTTCATAGCTATTCTGAGAGCATTTTTCAACATTTTGCTCTAAGGGATAGAGAGGAGGAAAGCATAATTAAAAGTATATCCCTTCCCCCCCCCACCCCCTCCCCGTATAAATTGTAGCACCAAATCCTTAAACTCTTAAACAATAAGGAAAAAAAAAGTTTTTCTTCTTAATCAACTTGACTTCCTTGATAGATTTGTTACCATTTATATTCTGGTTCACCATATATTCAAATAACTTCCAGGGTAGCTGAATCCTGAATTTTAATACAAAACCAGATAAAGCAAGCTCAATGGACTAGTCATTGTGGGGATGGAGAGAAGAGGAGGAAGAAAGGACAGTCGTAGAGCTACCTGATTAAGTTTGGGTGCAAAGATTTTAATTGGCCTTGATCCATCTTTCTTCATTGTGGGACCTTGAAGAATTTATGAAATGGTGAAGTTTTCCCAGGATAAGACAATTTCCTACTCAGTTCCAATTAGCTTATTTGCACTCCTGTCCAAGCCTCATAATTAGCAGCAAGTTAATTTTGAGGCTATAGTCCTTGTTTATTATGCAAAGAGCAAGATGGGTGTCGTCGTATTCCAGCGTGTGTGAACAAAAAAATAACAGCAATGTCTCCATCAACTAACAAAAAAGAAACAGAAGCTATCTTAGGTGTCATGGGGTTTTGGAGAGTGCATAATCTGGGTTATAGTCTGATCGGAAACCTTCTCTATTAAGTGACCTGGAAAAAGAACTACTTTGAATGGGGCCCTGAGCAGCAGCAAGCCTTTGAGCAAATTAAATAGCAGATAGCTCGTGCAGTAGAACCTGGGACAGTCTAGGTAGGACAAGATGTGATAACTATGCTTTGTGCCTCAGCCAGAGATAACTGCCCCACCTGGAGCCCCTGGTAGAAAGTGCTGGGAGAGACCTTTAAGGTTTTGGAACTGGGGAGGTAGGGGGTCTGAAGCCCATGCTCTAACTGAAAAGAAGTATCAGCAGCATGTGAAAGAGTTCAAGTCCCTTCAGAAAGCTGGTATTGAACCATAGCTCCTTTTGACAGCCTCTTCTTGGCTGGATGTTCAAAGGGAGGGTCTCCTCTATGCATTGTGCAATGCATGCTACATGGAGTAAGTGGATCACATTGGTAACACAATGGGTTTGAATGGGAAACCCCAACCACCAGGGAGTTCTGGATGTGATCATGGACTAGCCAGAGGGCCGAAACTTGAGAGTATTGCCGGAGGAAGTGACTCCTGCTGAAGAGGCCTCTGTGTATAATAAATTACCAGAAGCCATATGTCCTGTTTACAGATGGATCCTATTGTATTGTGAAAAAATATTGAAAGTGGAAAGTTGCTGTGTGCTGAAGGAGAAGGTAAATTGAGTCAGTTTGCAGAGGTGAAAGCCATCCGGCTATTCTTAGACATTGCTAAATGAGAAAAATTAATGGTACTTTATACATAAAGGTGAGCTATTTATAGATTAGTGGGCCTGTGATACATCAGGACATTTAGGAAATGATGCGACATATATATGGGTTCACGGTTAAGGGGTGGACTTGACCATCAACGCTATTGCACAAGCTATGAATATGAAACATGCTGCAATTAAGCAGGCCAAGCATCTCTGGTATAGAGGATTGTGACTAAAATATCAATATGAGGAAGCCTAGCAGGTTGATTATATCACACTATCATGAACCTGCCATGGCAAGCAGCCTGTGCTTACAATGGTGGAAGCAACTACTGGATGGCTGGACTCATTTCCAAAACAACCTCATGAACACCTGGGCTAAGGAGTATGACATTAACTCAGTGTATCACATCCTCTATCATGCACCAATCTCTGGGAAAGTTGAATGATACAATAGACTGTTAAAAACTACACTGAAGGCTGGGACCTTTAAGCCTTGGGATGCACATTTAAGAGAAACCACTTGGTTAGTTAACACTGGAAGATCTGCACAATCAAAACCCCCGTGCTCTGTGGAAGGAGATAAGATCCTTATAGTACTTAAAAGGAACTTGTTGGAAAAAAAGTCTGTGTTATTCCTTCCTCAGGAAAGGGTAAACCTATTTGTGGGATTGTTTTTGCTCAAGTACCTGGGTGCACTTGGTAGGTAATGCAGAAGCATGGAGGAGTCTAGTGTGTACCTCAAAGTGATTTAATCCTGAGTGAAAATAATCCATTACTTTAGTTGGATGTTATGGGAATTACTATAGCAGGAATCCCTTGGTGCTAGCCAAGCTATGAGCAAAGGGAGTTGTTCGTTGCAATGTTAAACTTGGCCTAAAGGAAACAGGGATGGAGATTGTACTGAATGTATTTTAAATTGTTGTAAACCATGGTTCAAGTTGCATGTTATAGGAATTACTGTAGCAGGAACCACCTGAACCAATGGAGGACAAGCCTTACATGAAGGAGTGCAAGTACAGCAGTCCCAGCCTGAGCTGGCTTTCCAAATAACTCCATGCAATGCACCTCCTCTTCTGTCCTGAGTGACCACCATAACAGATGGAGCCCAAAGTGAGAGACTAAATGAACTCAGTGGACATTTTGTAGGTGTTTGTGGACATTCATGGACATTTTACAGACATTTCACAGGGGTGGCTTATAGATTAAGAGAATGATATCAATGTGTTGTATGAAAGTATGGGAAGCAGGGTGGTGGTTAATGAAGTTGTATTGTACAGTGTGGGACCTGACCATGATGTAAATATTATGGAATAAAGGAGGTAGAATGTGCTAATTTTGGCTGGGGTAGAGGTAATGTTATTCATAGTAGCTAGTATGGGGTTATATTTTGGATTTGTCCTGGAAAGAGTGTTGATAATACAAGGACAGTCAGGCTGGTTAGCGCCCTCATGGCCATGACAATTGGGAGCCTGCTTGCATGATCTTCCTAGGCACACTTAGTTGAATACAGCACTTAGACAGATAGTTCATATATGAAATATGGAATAACATTGGGCCAATTCAGTCCTATTAATGTGATTTCTGTAGTTTAGCCATCAGAATTTGGCATATTTTCCTGAGCGCAGAGTGATACAGCAATAAGATTTATCTAGGTTCAGAAACTCAGATGCAAAGACTCTGATCTGTAGTAAAAGCTGTTAACAATTTAAATGAAATATAATCAGGATTTGGACATGATGTCATGGAAATATCACTGAGACAGAAGCTCCAATTACAATAGCCTGTATTTAATGTTGTAAAGGGACTTGGAAGTATTTTATTCAAAAACTGAACATAAAGTTCAAACAAAATTATTTCCTAGTTTTTATAGATTCCAAATTTCATTAAATTCACATCTATCTTGTACGTTTTGATCTTTCAAGAAAAAAGTGAAGAGAATGAGAATTCTTTTGCTTTCTCTTTTTTTCTTGGTACTCTTTATCTTGCTTGGCTTTGAGTTACACCTGTGACATTCAATTAGGTGCTGCAAATATACCAGTTGATTTGACACTGAAAGAAAGAAAATTTGTCATAAAAATATGATTCCTGCAGGATTCTAAGTCTTAATTATTATTACTTAATCATATAAAGCAGATTTTTCTTTTGGTACTCTTCTGCAAAAATTTTGATGGGAATTTATAGGTATTAAACATAGCCAGAGGAGGGAGCCTCTGATTGTCCTGTGAATGCAATGAAATCCTGTTGGGAATAAGAACAAAGTGAGAAACTTTTCAATTAAAGAAAAAAGCAAGCAAGCAGAGGCCTTTGTTCATTCCTATAGTTTTTAATGAGAACCTCCCCCGTCTAAGCATGTTTATTGTAGTATCTTTTTCAGTTACTCAGTGTAATGCCTCCATGAAATCTAGTCCATGAAGAACTCACAGCTGGTTCCGTAAGCTGCCCAAACTGCCAAAAACCTCTGCCTGATTTCATAACTGAGCCTCTCTCCTTCCCCCAACAAAGCAGAGCAGTGCTCATCTTTGCTCCCCTTCTCCCTTTGTCTTCCTTTCTGGCCTTTTCCTTCTCCAGGCCTGTTCTAATCATGAGTTCTGTTGCCTATTTTATATGGCAGCAGGTTGGAAAGGGGAGTCTGGCAATGGGTGCTACTCATGGGAGAGAGGCAAGGTGAAGGTAACATTTTTATCAGCTCAGATAAGCATGTGGGTGTTGTGGTTTAAGCCCATTTAAAAATGACTGCTACTGCTGAACCCAGGACAGTGGGGAAAGCGATCCACAGGAAGGTTGTGGTCAGTTCACTCTGCTTTGAAGAGTGCAGACACAGCATTCTCTTCACATCCTGAAGATGATCTAATCTATAGCTGTTCGTCACTGCAGCTTTAACTATTCTCCCTGCATACAACTAAATATAATATTTGAGCAAAATTTTACTTAAAATTACAAACTTCAGAGTAATTCAGTGTGTATGTGTGTCTTTCCTGAATATTATAGCATTCTGAATTCAAATTGCTACAACCTATACAATCTTATGATGTGCTCATCATGTTCCTTTCTCCTTCATTTTCTCAACTCTGGATGAAAAATATCATAAAAGGATATAGAATCAAAAGTTAGAAAACTCTGAAATGAGGTTGTCTATAAGATCAAAATTGTTCCTTTTGTAAATGTCTGTCCACTATGACAATGGTCTATATCTTTTTATTTTCTTCCTAGTGTGAAAGCTGTATTGTGTTGTGTGTCACTCTGAGTGAATTGGCACTATGTACTAAATTGGGTGTTGGGATGCAGCATTCTCTTACAGTTTGTATACAGTTTAGTTTCATGGTTGAGATAATTGGAGTCTGTCCTGAAGAAGTGAGTCTTTTCTTCCTGCTACTGCCATAGAGATCCATATGGTGTCATGGAAAGTAATATGAGCTTTCCACAAGTGACCACTCTGTATATTTTCCTAACTTTCTTCGTGCCTTCTGCTACAGTTTTGTTCTAGTGTACATGTGTGCTGATATTTACAACTATATCTCAAGACTGTAGGACCAATGCTTTCTGAATAGGCAAAGCCCTGTATGACAGTAAGCTTTCTGGAAAACATTGGTGTCAGAATGTCTACTTTGGCACAAAAATCATTAGATTATTTTCAAAATGTCCATGCCCTCATTTGCCAAATGTAAGACAAGACTCACCCTGCTTCCCTTTCACTCTGTTGTAAAACTGAATCTAGAACATATATGGAAATAGCCTCATGGTGAAAATGAAAACAGCATGGATTAGAGCCTGTCACCTTGGAACTGCAGTGCTGCAATTCCCTTTGTAGATGAGACTGCTCTTTAAAACTGTTTAGTAACTATTCTCAGAGCAGTTAAATGTACCTGCTTAAGGGATAGGTCTTCAGGTGAGTAGTACTTTCCACAGTAAACAGCCCCACTGCACTGACAGTGCTTTCACTTCTCTAATTTATTAAAGTTCAGGAGGTTTGCTTCAATGACGGTGCTTGAATATATCAGCTGGGTTTAATTTCCCAATTGGTTTTTATTACCTACATCTGTACTGTTTGACCATATTTGCTATACATTATGAACTCATGCTTCTGGGTCTTGCACATAAACAAAAGTGACTTTCACTGCAAGTTTTCATCTTGCTTGCCAAAAACACAGAACAGGCAGGGACCAAAAATATGCATACGGAAAACAAGCTTGGTGGACATCTGATTTTTAGTGCTTTCAGCAGTGGTTAAATGCTTAACAGCCCCCCACCCCCATTTCTTGTTTTGTTAAACAAACCACTCATAATTATCTTAACATACATAACCATGGTTTACTGAGCAGCAATTAAACAGAAGTCTTCTACAGATGAGCTCAATGATATAGAAGGACTCTTTAAGCCTTCCTCACTGGCATGTGAATAACTTCGAGCAAGAACGGGCAATTATAGCTTAAGGGTTAAGAAACTGTGATCAAAAGCTGTAACAGCTACTATCAATGGACTGGCATTGAAGGGGGATTATAATCTTTACCAGTGAGGTCATATTTTTGCTTTCATTTTGCTCTACAGTTCTCACAGCAATAAGTTGTTTTAATAGTGGTTTGTATTCTGTTACTGCCTGGTTGTGATCAAAGCCTTAACACACAATGGAGATTTTCTGTAAAGATCCCTTCCATCTGCTTCTGAACGCTTTCCATTTTTTATTTGATGGGCAAACTTTTTCAAGGCTTCTTCCTGCATGCAAGAGACACTTAATAGAAAAGCTGCTTCCAAAACTTGCAGAGGAAACATCCATTTGACACTTGTTCGTTCTGAGATTACAGGTGTCTGTTTAACTCCCATCACATGTGGTTTTAGTTTCCTTTTGTTGATTTGTTTTAAGGGATGTATCCAAGACATAATGTTCAAATGCAGATCTTGGATCTTTCCAGAAAGTGCAACTCGAGGTTCTATTTTATTCAATTGCTGAAATCTAATTTTATTTTCTGATCAACAAGTGAATAAGGACCCTAAGGATTAGGTGTCAAAGCCATGGTTTCAGAAGTATGCAGCGAAATTAAGTGGTAGCTTCACTTCATAGTATTTTTTTTGTTTACTTTCATTTTTTATCTTGATACCACAAAGAATTGGGTATGAACTGGTTCTCAAATGCAGATCTCTTCTAGCTGCTGTAGATGATCAAGTTTCAGATAAAAATCATGACACTTCTCATGCTTTTCTTCAAAATCTGATCTGGATATGCTTGAAATAGAAAATTCAGCCACTTCCGAAAGTCTAGTTAGAAGTCCTCAGTCTGTTGCGAGGTTGCAATCCTTTCACTTTAGCTAGATTACAACAGCTTTGCCCACCTGGTGGCAAATATCAGTTAGTGCTCAACTTTCACTAGCTGGTATGCCCTCTGAATGTAAAAGAAAGGAAAAAAATAGGCTTGAAAATGTGGCCATTTCCTTTTTTGAAAGTACTGTATGAATGTCGTGGTTTAAACCCAGCCACGCACCTCGTTCACTCACTCAACCCCCCTTTCTTGCCCTCCCCTGCTTCCAGAGGGATGAGGAGGAGAATCAAAAGAATGCAATTCCCACAGGTTGAGATAAGAACAGTTTAGTGACTGCTACCATCAATAATAATAATAATGATAAAGGAAATAACAAGGGAAAAGAATACAGCATCTCACCAACCCCCAACAGATAACTCGCAACACCCCAGCCCAACTGAGTGCTGACCAACCAACTCCTCCAACCACCTCAAGAGAACTAGCCCTTCCGGATAACTCCCAGTTACATCCTGGGCATGACGTGCTATGGTATGGAATACCTCTTTGGTCAGTTTGGGTCCTGTCCCTCCTTCCTCCTAGCCTCCCCTCCTTCCCAGCAGAGCATGAGGCTCACAGAGTCCTTGGTCAGGGCAAACATTGCTTAGCAACAACCAAAAACATTGGTCTTATCAGCCTTGTTCCCGGGTTAAGTCAAAACACCAGCAACTAAGGAGGAGAAAAACTGACTGCAACTGCTGAACCCAGGACAATGAACATGACTGTGTTACACAAGAGAGAACTGCCACCGATCTTCTCAAAACTCACTTAAAACATCTTAGCATGCTGTACTGCAGACAAAGCTTTTCAGTGTTCAGTTCTTCTCACTCAAGTGTTTTCCTTCCTTGGCTCTCAGCCACAGATTAATAGTCTGTAACCAGGCTCACTCTCAAAAATGTCAAATTTAATTGAAAAGTAAAATCAGAAAATAAAAAGTTATCTGGCATGACTCCTCTGGGTCCCATTCTTACAAGCTTTGCAGGTTCCTCTGATCATTAACTAACCATGTGTTGGAAGGCTAAGCCTTTGCTGTCCCCACTGCAGCTTCTGCCTGGAGTCCCTTGAGCATGATCCAGCCATAGTGGCATCGGATGGACCCAGCTAGTTTTGGTTCTGGCTCACAGGCTGCACAGAGCAATAACAAAGGCCCTTTGTCCCTCCTCTCCCTGCTTTGCCAATAAGCTGAAGAAAAGCAATGGCATGAGCTGTCAGATGGCTAAGGACATAGGCTGCTGTCTTCAACCTATTATTGCTCGGCCCCAGCTCCAGGCAACAATCCCAAGAGGAGTTGGAATGGAATGTGCAAAGCACAGAGGTACAAGCAGTGATGCTCTTAGAGAAGAATGTGGATAGAGTGGGCCAAATGTTTTCCCAAGAAGCAAAGGATTGAGCAGGAAGCATTTGGTTTAGAGACTGCTGGTTTGGGTGAATCAAAGGAAGAGTTGTGTGAAAGTTGGATTTATAGAATCATAGAATAGTTAGGGTTGGAAAAGACCTTAAGATCATCTAATTCTAACCCGCCTTCCATGGGCAGGGACACCTCACATTAAACCATGTCACCCAAGGCTTTGTCCAACCTGGCCTTGAACACTGCCAGGGATGGAGCACTCACAACTNATCATCCAGTTCCAATCTCCCTGGACACCTCACACTAAACCATGCCACCCAAGGCTTCGTCCGACCTTGCATGAACACTGCCATGGATGGAGCATTCACAACTTCCTTGGGCAACCCATTCCAGTGACTCACCACCCTAACAGTAAAGAACTTCTTCCTTATATCCAATCTAAACCTCCCCTGTTTAAGTTTGAACTCATTACCCCTTGTCCTATCACTACAGTCTCTAATGAAGAGCCCCTCCCCACAATCCCTATAGGCCCCCT
>NDXB01020297.1:23165-81617 GCA_002631895.1 Agapornis roseicollis | reverse complement strand
GTCTGGGAGATCCTAGCAGCAGTGGGTTTGTGAGTGATCTCAGCTATTTGAATTCATTGGGAGTCCAGCCCCAAATACACAGCACTCGAAGAAATTAAAACAGATCCCTTTGGAGCACGCTATTTGCTTTCTAGCTTTCAGTGATTTTAAAGCTCTGCTCCCAGCACTTACACCTCCAGCCACAGGGGGTAGGAAATGGACCAAAGACTGCAACAGCACGGAGCTTGCCAGAGCAGGAGCTGCACTGCTGGTGCTGGGGGGGCTGGATCATATGCTAGGCTTTCTGTCTGATTAGCTTCATGGGCTCCTCCCAGGGCTCTTCTCTAGGCTTCTCCATTTCTTTCCCTACTCCCCACATAACTGCTTCCAATAAGAACCAGGCTGTGACCCTGCATGGATAGGGCAGCATTGATGTGCCCTCTTGTGTTGGCATGGAGGCTATCCATGAAGTCCAACTGTTACTGCTTCATTGCACAGCCTCACTCCTATTAAAAGCTGGAGAAACTTCTGGGTGTGAGTAAAGGTACTGGAATCTGATTCTTAAGATGATCTGCTTGGTGATATTGATCTGTTTTGCTGGGGGGAGGGTCAAGGCTCTGCACAGTTTGCTGGGTTTGTTTCCCCTAACAAACGGAAAACACAGCACAGGCTGAAAGGAGACGCAGCCTGTGTGTGTTACTGTTTGGCATAGCATTGCCTTGTAGAAAATGAGATGCTTTTAGTTTACCTGTATGAAGAATTAGCACTGGCACTGTTTTCTTCCTGCATAGAGGCTGGGATTGCAGCCATCCTATGCACCAGTCCCATGGCTTTTTTGGCAATAAGATAGTGAGGCCTTGCCTGGTACTGGGTATGAATCCACAGTAGGGAGGAATTTTCCCACATGCTGCCAGAGAACAGATTTGTTGCCACGTATCCACACAAGGTGCTGAATCCACCTTGGTATCTTCTAATGTTCTATTTTAATTGTTCATCTCAGCCAGCTAATAATAAATCACTGCTAAATTTGCAGTGGGGATGTGGGGGGGTAAAGATTGAGTGAGGTTTTATTGATATTATTAAAAAAGGTCTTTCCTACCTTTCCTGTGTATATGAATTCTATCCTTTTGGTTGTACTAAAGATCTTCCAAACCCAATCTGCTGGCAGCCCTTCCTGCACCCTCTGAGCAATCATTGTGCAGACTGCTGCATTCCTAGCCAGCAGAATGCTCTGGCTGGAGNTAAAGATCTTCCAAACCCAATCTGCTGGCAGCCCTTCCTGCACCCTCTGAGCAATCATTGTGCAGACTGCTGCATTCCTAGCCAGCAGAATGCTGTGTGCTGGCTGGAGCCCTCAGCTCCACCTGCCTGCACTGAATATCAGAATGCAGGGAAGGACGAGAGGCTTCCAGCAGTTGGTTTTGTTTCAAACCACTCTATAGAGCTAAACTGTAGTTTTGCAACAGTGCGTGCTTATGGGGCAGCATCTGAAGAGTAACAGAAGAGCCATATGTAAAGCTGTTGTCTTTCTCTTTCAGTGCAGGAGCATTTAGCAGGTCAGAATCTGAACCTTCAGGTTCATCTATTGAGTTTTAGAGGTTGAGTGTTTTAAACGTTATTGAAATCCTGTATTTTTCTTTCCTACCACTTTCCAAGAGTTTCTGGATGGGGTGGGTGTACCATAATTTGAGTGTAACACTNGAGTTTTAGAGGTTGAGTGTTTTAAACGTTATTGAAATCCTGTATTTTTCTTTCCTACCACTTTCCAAGAGGGGTGGCACTAGAGTTTCTGGATGGGGTGGGTGTACCATAATTTGAGTGTAACACCGCCATTATAAATAACATGAAGCAGTGCCTAAAGCAAGACTAAGCATAGCTTCTCTTGTGCCATGTGCAAATAAGACTGAGGTACCCTATGCCCCAATGAATTTCCAGTCTGAAATAGATGAGGCTGCCAAAAGGCAGTGGAAAATTGCTGCTTCTGGCCTATGCTTTTCTGCTTTCAGTGGACTTTCCAGGTATGCCGAGAACTCCAAGGCTATACAAGGTAATGGCTGTTTTTAACCCAAGAGACCTGGGAGGTATTTCAACAGGTCACAACCTCTCTCTGACAAAGGAATTGTTTCCTGATCTTGATTCTTTTTTCCATAGAAGTAGCCTTGTAACCGCCTAACTGGGGGGATGACGGGAAGAAAAAACAGTTCGTGTCTCCTCATTAGAGTTCCTACTTGACTTGGGCTAGACTGCCACCAGTCTGGTACAGCATAACTTTCCTGTGTGCATGTGCTGTATGTATGTATACAGACTACACAGAGTGTGTTCTATGGTAGGAATACTTGGCAGAACAGTGTAGTAGCCATTGCATTGCTAAACGGCCATGCAAGCAGCCAGAAACTAGGCAGCCCACTTGGTGAAGATGCTCATCCAGGATCCCACAGGCTCCTAGCACCTTGCTGCAAGCTGTGCATTCTATGCACATAAGAATAAGGTAAGATNAAGATGCTCATCCAGGATCCCACAGGCTCCTAGCACCTTGCTGCAAGCTGTGCATTCTATGCACATAAGAATAAGATAAGATATAAGAATAAGAATAAGATTTCAAATAGTAAAGCCTCCTCATGTTAGGAGTTTTGTGATGGACACTAGTTCAGACCATATGATAGATGCCTGAGGGCCCCTTTGGGAAGAGGTCAGAAACGCCAGGGAAACTCCAAATGTTCACTGAACCCATAATGATAGATTCAATGAAGACTGAGCCAATGGCTTCAGAACCTGAACCTCTGGAGAACCAGTGCATTGCTGTGGCAACCTTGAGCCTAAGTGCAGACTGGAAGGTGTCACCTGAGAGTTATAATCAATTTTGCTGTTAACTTTGGTGTGAGAAAAGGCTGCTTACAAGGATCGTTGGCTTTGGGAGCTCTCTAGGTATGTATGTGCAAGTGAAGTATTAATAGCTTGGTTTAGATGAGGGAAAGGAAGGGAAGACAATAGCCAAGATAGGGAGGCTTTCTATGTAGGAAAAGCCCATACTCATAAAGGTATGAGCTTTGTTCACAGTTCTCAAACTGAACCAGGTTTGGCCTGTGATTCATTACTGTAGCTGTATTTTCTAATCTTAATGTTTTTCATTGTTGAGTCTGGCATTTTTCACATGAGCCTATTTAGGTACCAGTAGTAAAACAATGCCAATGAAACCCTGAATTCTCAATGCTTATCAGGGCTAAGAAAAGTGTAAATTCTCTTCCTAATGGCTCCCTTCCTGGGGCAGTGCTTCATGTCCCAAACTACTTCTATTCTTTGTGGAAGCTGTGAGGAAAGGAGGAAGGAGATCATGACATTCCTGTTCTGCTGTAATAAGCCTTGCAGGTATATCTGTCTACCTGTGAATTACCTTTTGTCATCTGAGAAATGGGGATTAGATTTGTCTCCTGAGATCTAAAGTCTCATCATGCTGCACATCTTGGCTTGAAGATGAAATACCCAACCATTGTGCACGAGTGAAATTTAGGGCAGTCTGGAGAATCCAAAGTCCCCAGCTTCATTCTCCCAGAACCACTGGTTACAATTCAGTAGCCACAGCAATTCTTTTGCCTTTAATTTTTAAAGAAGATTGATCTAATTTCTCTGCTTGTTCAGTTCCAATTTCGTACAGTGAAAGTTGAGGGCTCTTGAGGATATGCCAATACAGATATATGGAGATGTTATGGAGGGGTAAAGCAAGGTGGAGAGCAGAAGTGTGTCATGGAAAGTGAAATGTGAAGTGCTCTTCTGGTTGGAAGAGCTAGTCACACTTGTGACAGAGCATCCTCTAGTTTCTCTGAGTATGAATGTGGATATTCACCTCTGGTTATTTTTGTGCAGAAAAAGACTGGAGTGGAAGGAGAGAATGGGTGAAGTGGGATGATGGGAGAGTACTTGGATGCACTATCTCAAAGATGGAGGCAGATATCAGCTAGGACAAATGGCTGTTAGCTTTGCTGTTGATGCAGTGCTCCATTACAAGGTAGATAAAATCACTGCTTTGGCCTGTAGAGGAAGGCAGCAGCTCATGAGGGGGGTTTTGCCATCTTAACTAGCTACTTGTTTTGAGTGTAACCTGGGATTAACTTGAGCCTTAATCTTCCACTAGTTTAATGAACTTTTGAGACAAATAGAAGCCACTGAAACAGGGCAGCTCAGCCAACTCCTATCATAATGCACTGTAATGGAGACTGTCCTGCTTGGTCAGATGTTGCAATGTGCCCCTTGCAAAAGAAGTTGTAGGATAATGGTCTTGGCTTACCTTGGGGGAGGCTGGAGGGAATCCCAGAGATGTATTTGTGGTGGGTTGTTACAGTTGTCCCCCTACTGTGAGATGCAATATGGTTAAAGAGCAAAATATTGCACGGCTTGGTACTTGTGGGTACTGCTGTTGTCTTTCCATGCAGAAAACTGATGCAGGGTGTTTGGTAGTGACTAGAGCAGGTTTCCTACAGTGCTTCAGTCAAAAGGGAGAGACAACAGTGATGATTATAAGATGAGAGGTGTTTTGTGACTGGTTTCTTGTTTTCAGGTAGCATAGTTTGCTCTTCCACAAGCTCAAACCAGCTAGGAATATTACACAGAGAATACCTCAAAGCCTGCTGCAGGGAACATGCTGAGTTCTTGTTAGATCACCCTTGTGTCTTACAAAGAAATTATCAGCAGTAGAGAACGGGATAAAAATCCTAGGTGGAAATGAACTAAAAACCTTAACTTTCCTATTATCCTCTCACCACTTCTAAGACATAATTTATCTGATGGAAGAAGTCCCAGTGCATTATGTTTGCCATTCTTGGGGCACATAATCCAAGACTGATCTGTTGACTTGGGCTGAGAGAAGAGACTGACTTTAGTGTAACCTGTATGTACATGTACAGGCCATATGGAGAGCATTCTGTCATAGGAACATTTGGCCGAACTGTGCTGTAGCAGTATGGCCTAACCAGCATCAGCACTCTGGTCAGGAGAAACAGGACTGTGTGTGCAATGTGGCTCTGCTGTCCTTGTCACTTGGTTCAGAAGCCTGATGAAAATGAATCACAGAAAGGGGTACTGAGATAAAGAAGTAATCAGTGCTGACATTTTCACACAGGGATACATTACAAGGATCTGCAATCCACGGGGGGAAAGGAGCCTGAAATAACAGGGGTGTGCAGGAGTTGTTCTGAGAACTGGAGGGAAGACACGGAGCTAAAAATAACAAAAACAACCAAACCCAGAGCAGGGGAAGATGCTGCATTAACTTAGCCCACTCTCTATTGCCTTTGTATCAATGTGGGGGAGATGGCAGGCAGCAGCTGGCTGCTTCAGGAAGCCTATTTTTATGAAGTCTTGCAAGTATTCAGAGGAAAAGACAGCAGTTTCCAACAGCTAAACCAGTCAATATTAGGTGAAAATCTTTAAGGTATCTGATGGTAGAACATAAATTTTCCCTCTTTCTCTCCCCTTGCACTTCCTGACCTAATAGGAAATGACCCAAAAGGCTTTTCTACAGATTCATTTATCTGGAGCCCTCTTTGGTTCCCAGTGTACACAACATGTTGCTGAGTCTCCCCTTCCCCTGGGAGAAGCCAATTGGAGATCTGACCCTGAATGGGCTCTTAATTGCAGGTTTCAGTCTAGTACCGAGGGGACTGCTGTTATTTAACCAGGAAGGGAAGAGCACCAGTACTGGCATCAGCTTGTCAGTTCTTTACAATGGTGACAGCTAGCATTCCCAGGAAGAGTGGGTGACAGCAAGGCTTTTAGTGAGGTGCAGGTGGCTTCTTCCTGTGTGAAAACCCAGCTGCATTGGTTGGACTGGCTGTAATAGACTATCTGGGATGCTGCAGATATACTTGTCTCCTGTCCCTGCTAAGGGCTCTGCAGCTCTTAGCTGTAAGCCCACACCAGTTGTAGGAGGGTGATGCAAAGGGAAGAAAGTGCTTCCTTGTACCCACAACAGGTTTGTGTCAAGATCTGCTGGAAATAGTTTAAATGAGCTCTCAAACAAACCCACTGACAGTTACTAACTGGTGTAGGGACAGGATTAGCTTACTTCCTGGGGAAAATCCCTCATGACAGCACCTTTTTCTGTGACCCCTTTTTTTTTTTTTGGGGGGGGGGGCGGTAGGCAGTTTTCCCTTTGCTCATGTTCACTCTGAAGTGCTCTCAGTGCTAACAGAGCTGTCTTGGTCTTCCCTGTGGTTCAGTAGAGCAGATCACTCAGATTACTTCAGAGTCGTCTAAAGTAGCATGGATTGAACAAGCCTATTGCTTTGCTCCCTCTTAGAGGAAGAGAAGTCCTTGAATCCTTCAGATACCTCAAAGCACAGTGTTGATGAGGGGTATCTAAACAGACTGGAAAAGATACCAGGAAGGGAATAATCTATCTCTTGTGGGAGGGATGCGATGTGGGTTTATTTGTCATCAGTCTCCGCCAGCATGCCTTATCATTGTTCTTCTCAATCCATAAAGTGAGAAGAGCTCACTTCTTACATCCATTTAGTATTTGGCCTCTCCCACAGATACCCAAGGAGGTACCCAAAGCTGGTAATGAATTTTTGAGATATGAATGTCTTCCCCCTCAATTGCTTCAGATAACTTCATCAATTACATGAGCATCAGTGACCCTGGGCAGATTGAAGTGTGTCACAGGTCCCATGACCAACTTCCTTCAATAGGTTTTTTTCCCTTTACAGATCACCCCTGTATTAGAACTCTATAAAATATCAGTCTCATATTGAGCAAGAAGAATGAAGATGCTAGGATAGTTTCTCTGCTGGCTTAAAAGGAGCTGCACAGTTGGCACTGCAGGTGGGCTATATTGTATTCTCTGGTGGAGGGATTTGGTCTATTGGGTGCTTTTCTGTGTCGGAAGCATTATTGAAAGCCCCTGTGCTGTGCAGAGTGCCAGGGCTGTGTATTTGCTTGTGTAGAGGTTAGCTGAACAAGCCCAGTTGCTTTTGCTGAGCCAGATCTCAACTTACAGATCATTTGGCAGGCCAAAACCAGCTACAAGGCAGTGATATTAAGGTTTGACATCTGTCCTTTTCAGAGGATGAGATTGGTAAAGCTGGAGCTAGCGTGCATCTGAGGCAATCTGAATCCCTGTGCATGGTGAGCCAGTGAGGCTGAGCTTTCCAACCAGCCTGGAGGTTAAATCTTCAAGTTGGCCAAACCTGTTCTTGGATCTAGTTTGGTAGCAGGTCTCAAAGTGTTGGTGTATGTACGTGAAGGTAATTGTTGTCTTCTCTTCTGTGGTTATCCAAATTCTGAGGGTCTGCAACTCTCCTATAGAAAGCAAAGTACCAAAGGCTACTCTGATAACACATTCCTGAAGTGGGCTACAAGATGCCTCATGTAAAGCAACCTCATCCAGCTCCAAGGGTGAAACTCAGCAGTGCCCCTTACTATTCACCTGGGCATAAGGAAATCATGAGTTTGGCAGGAGAAACTACCAGGCTACAAGTTGACTTATCTAGCAGCCTTTCTCTTTTGCATTTTAATAGTTGTATTTGCCCTGTAAAAGTACTTGGATACAGTATTCTTCTTCCCTCTTTTGCACCCTTACTCATATCTTCCCATGTGTTGCAGCAGCTGTCCTGTAGGGTGGTGAGAAAGTGTGCAGGTAAATATTGATCATCTCTTTGTAGTAATTCAGCAAAGAAATGTTTCTCTACTTTTCAACTGTCTTGCATCCCTTTTCTCAAATGAGATAGTTACTGTGGAGCATCCATGGGAGAGAAATCCTTACATTTGTGAATGAAACAGGCCTTTAAAATAGACACAGAATTTCTGATAAGTGATCCCCAGAGTCCTATAACAATTTGGTGACTTCATTAGTGCCTAAATAGCAGGGGATATTGTGTGGGGAAGGAAGAGGAGGTGGGAGGCAGCTGATGAGAGGAGCCATGTACCCTGCTAACAAAATTGATCTGAATCAATACAACCAGGACCTCTGCTTCCTTTCAACTGCCCCATTCTTGAACAACCACATTAAGAGAGAAGAAAAATATTTAAAGCTCTACTAACCAATGCCTCATAGAAAAACAAGATACATATCAGCAGAGCTGGTGCTGCTATGGATGGAAAACCCATGCAGCACTGGGATCAGCACATCACTGCCATGTGGTGGCATTGACTTGCTGTAGCCCTGCCTCAGCGCACGTGTACCAGTGCTCTCTTGCACTCCTTTCTTTGCTCCACTGCAGTGTTCAGCAGCAGGGACTTGCTTTCTTTTTCTTTTAGTGCTAAAGAAAAGTGCATCTGGAGTAGGACAGCCAGAAGGGGATGAAGAACTTGCCTTGAACACCAGATACGGGAATACACATGGTATTACTGGAAGAGGCCCCAGAGGATCCCTCCCTGTACTTAGGGCATTTCCTATTCTCTCCAGAGAGCAACACTTGCTCAGGAAGGAGCTGATCCTGTCACACATCACAGGCCACCAAGGCACTGATGTGCGAGTGTGTTTTGAGGCCAGCAGCACAGCACAATTCACCAGAGCCTCAGCCCTCTCACCCTCCCCTTCCACCCTGTTAAACTCAAGGCTGCTTCTCCTGCAGCACTGCTCTGCTGGCAACTGGGATTCTCTATTGCTTGATGTAAAGTAGGGCTATCATCTGAGGATGCAGTAGCTTCATAACAGTCTGCCTCTGCAAAACAACTTGGTAGGCCCTCAGGCTATCAGTGCTGC
Organism: Agapornis roseicollis; assembly: GCA_002631895.1. Taxonomy (NCBI): domain Eukaryota; kingdom Metazoa; phylum Chordata; class Aves; order Psittaciformes; family Psittacidae; genus Agapornis; species Agapornis roseicollis. Next base: position 72,940 of record NDXB01020297.1, on the reverse strand, counting down.
TTACTCATTCCCCAGGGTCCAAGGGATCACATGTGATGGCTGTATGAGGTCAGCAGTGTAAAAGCAGCTCCTGTAGTTGTCAACAGGATTCTGTTCAGTTGGGAACTGCCTGGTCCTGCATCAAATGCCAATGTAGGGGAGAAGAATTTTGTTAACCAGGAAAGGTCAGGATGATCAGGGGACTGGAGCATCTCCCATACGAAGACAGGCTGGGAAAGTTGGGGCTGTTCAGCCTGGGGAAGAGAAGGCTGCGTGGAGACCTCAGAGCAACCTTCCAGTATCTGAAGGGGGCCTATAGGAATGCTGGGGAGGGACTCTTCATTAGGGACTGTAGTGACAGGACAAGGGGGAACGGGTTCAAACTGAAACAGGAGAGGTTTAGATTGGATCTAAGGAAGAAATTCTTTCCTGTGAGCGTGGTGAGGCACTGGAATGGGTTGCCCAGGGAGGTTGTGAGTGCTCCATCCCTGGCAGTGTTCAAGGCCAGATTGGATGAAGCATTGTGTGACATGGTTTGGTGTGAGGTGTCCCTGTTTATGGCAGGGGGGTTGGAACTGGATTATCTTAAGGTCTCTTCCCACCCTAACTATTCTATGATTCTATGAAACTCATCTGTCTTGTGACAGAAACTAACATGAGGAAAAGACTAAGGATCTTTCTGACTGAAACTCAAACAAAATAGGCATACAGTTTTAGTCTGTTGGCTGTTCCCCAAGACAGTGGTTCTTCCTCATCAGGATTTTTCCATCAATCTATTATCTACTACAACATTGTCTTCAGGAAGAAGACATCCTCTTCCTGATGGTTGTGTTGAAGGTTGTACTCTTTGCTGTCAAGGGGTGGAATACCGGGTTCCCTAAGCCTTTGCCTGCTCCTTCTTCTGTACCCTGAATGCCTGTTTCCATGGTTAGAGTTGGGTTATGCCTCACTCTTGCCAATGCTGTGGTGAGGCCTGTTGGAGTCATAGAATCATAGAATAGTTTGGGTTGGAAAGGACCTTAAGATCATGCTGGTGTGGACTGCAGGCAGTGACTGCTGCTTACACTGGGGGTTTTGTGGGGCTTTCAAGAGCAGAAACTGTTCTGTAAACTCCAGCAGCAGACAGGCTGTCTGTAGAAGAGATCAGCATCCTTGATCTTCTCCACTGAGACCCAGCAGTCCGCTTACTTGCACCCAGCTGTAGCAAAAATACAAATCTATGAAGAAAACAAATATGAAAGAGCCTTATTTAATGAACTCTGGAAATGAATAATGAATACATCATTTTAAGTGCTTCTTCTGTCTGCTACAGAGTGCTGCTATCCTGAGATATGAGAGAGCATGAATCTTGGGTAATGTGAAGGAGGACAACCATTTGATTTCTGAATGAAGGGATCACAGGATGAATGGAAGAGCTAATTGTTTCTTGAGGCAAACTTTGTAGACCTTTGGTATCTAAGAAGAAAACTTGGCAGTGTGCTGAACCTTAATTTTTAAACACTATGTGAAAGATGGGCTTCAACTGTTGTTGCTTGAGTTGGTGTCATGCCAGTGGTTGCAAGAGTGGATTTGCAACAGCCATATCCGCTCCATGCACTTTATTGGAACTACAATGAGAAATACAAGACTAAGGTTTTGCAGCAAGATCCCAGTTTTATGGAAGATTCTCTGATGACAAAAAAGAACATATGGCCTGCTTGATTTCTTACATGTCTTGCATTAAATGTCTTTGCCATATGATGTCCAAGTTTAGGCTTTACTTGAAAACCAACAAAGCTGGTTGGGACCTTCACCTGTTGGGAGGCTGGCTCACATTTCATGTAAGTCTTGTAACATTTCTTCTTAGCCCTGACAGACTCTTACAGGTTGATCTTTGATCCTTTTGGGTTGGTCTTAAAGTATTGCTTATGTCTCAAGTCTTTTAGGGTAGCTATTCCTTTTGGGTTTGTGTCCCTTGGCATCCTCAGTGGATAGACTCATGATAGCGGAAGTGCTTTTTAGATGAATGACTCAAGAAGTATTTTGATTTTAGAGTGTCTTTAAAATATCTTCCTTAAAATTATGGAATCTAAATGATTCTATAAAAATGTGGCTATCTATAGGAGTACGGGTGTGAAAATGTATGGATAAAAAAGCATTGATTTAGAAATTAACAATCCAGGAGAATAAGGTACTTAGAGTTCCTATAGCAAAGGTGCGATGTTTTCAGGTGCAAGCAGCCGGCAGCTCAGCCTTATCAAGGGGTTATTTATTGTAGAGGCATCTTTCTAATCTGTGATTTACAGACTTGCTAGGGGACTGATGTGCAGGTGGCGATGAGAGGCGGAGGTCTAGGAGTCTCAGTGAAGTTTAAAGTGCTGCCTGTGTGAATCTGTATAGTCCTTTCTGCCCTACCATCATGGGTCCATGTCTGATCCCCATGATGTGATGGTGCCTCTGGAGCTTTGATGGGCAGATTTCTACACGAAAAAACTCCTTACTAAGGCTGTTTTCTATTTCCACTCAATAAAGCAGGCATTGGTTAGATGGTGTGGAAGTAGGCATCCCTTATAGGGCTCCCCACCAAGCTTTTGTGGAGCCAGATGTTGGTGGCAAGCCAGTTTATCTAAAGTAAGCCCTTTACCAAAGCCCATTGGTTTTGCACTTGAGAGCCTATTACAAGTCAGTAAACTCCTTGGTGTAACACATGGTTGCTATTGCCATGTGTGAGGCACAGATGTGCCCAATAACTCTCTTTTCACATCAAGGTTTGCATCTTGCTTCAAGTTCAAGTCTGCCTTAAATCATGCTGCTTACATCTCAGAATGCTATTCCCCCAGCCTAAAAATCAAGTGTTAAATTATTGTATTGTTACATGCGAAGGCAAAGGAATTCAGTTCTTTAAAACATGCCAGACATCTATTTGAAATCAGGAGCTAGGTCCCTAAATATCTTTCAAACTCTGGAGCTGTGCACCAGATGGAGAATCAGCATTTAAAGAGTAATTCCACAAAGGAAGCAGAGCATCTTAGTGAAATGATTTCCTTTGGCAAATAGCTGCACAGCATGAAGAAAGCAGAGCCAGCATCTTGCACAGGGAAATCATGCTTAGTCTCCCTCTCTTCAGGCCTCTCTTCTAGTCCTTTTTCTGCTATAGATGCTTTCAGTCCACATCATGGTGCTATGCATGGAATGTACCAAGCTAGGTATCAACTGGTCTCTTTTAGGCACCATGTGGCATGTCAGAGTGAACTTTGTGTCCCACAAATGGCTGAACCCTTCTTATGCCCTTAAGGGATTTTAATGTAGATGCAGATGTCATGAATACAGTGAACAAGAATTATCAGCCAGCAGAATTAGCCTAAGATATCATCAGAGGCTCCTAAAAGACTGTTAATATGGTATATCAGGCTCACATAATTGGCTGTTGAGCTGCGTTATCTATAATGCACCAGAGGTGCAAATGTAGGGGCTACAGCTGAGGTCAATACCCCAGCAAATGGACAGGAAAATCCCATCAGTTACTGATGTCTGAATATCAAAGATCAGTAACGGGGTAGGAAAAACTCAATTCTGGATCATCTTTCAAGGCGATAGGGACACTGCAGATCCTGGTTAATGTGTCAGGAATTGGTGCCAGTCTAGAACAAACCTCCAGAGCTTCCTCATCCTGGATGCTGGGGCATGTGTGATGTCCAAACATGTTTGCAGTGTCTGAAAGAGGAAGGAAACTTTGTAGACAGGTGGAGTTCATCAGCTTGCAAAACCCAAGCTTCTGCGCTGAGATCAAACTACTGCCATATGGTGCTGTTTTTCCTATAGCACCAACATATTTAGCTCTGCCAGGGTAAATCTGGGGAACTGATTCTCAGTGGCCATGTAGGATATGGCTAAAATTGGAGTAAACCACTGCCAAAGCATGGAACAGCTTTGGAGAAAGAAGCTGAATAGCAAGTGCGGGAGGGAGCGATGCAGTGGGTCACTTGGGGTAGGAGGTACTGCTGAATTTGACCCTGGTTTTATTTTATGGAAGCTTGACAGCTGCACTGATACAGGTGTTAAAATGGTATCATAAGCCCCTTTATGTAACTGAACTCCTCCACCAAGCTCTGAATCAACATCATTTCAGCTTAAAAATAAATAATTGCATGCTACTGCTCTGATTCTCAGCTCTAAGACCAAATCTTATTAGGAGCTGCACAAACAACACATCTAACGAAGAGCAAAATCTGGCTCAGAACCTTTTGCTTCCACAGCACCCGCTTTTCATTTGAATGTTCAAAATTGTCTTTGAGAAGTTAGCTATTAACAGCATGCTGTAGTAATTTCTCTTGTGGCAACTGTTGCATGGTACAGCTGCGCTGTAATAAACTTTTGTGGTACCTTAAATCTCTCTTGTTATTGTCTATCAAGTCTTGTTAACGCTCATCTTGTTCCAGTGCTGACTCAGTTGATGAGCATAATTTCATGATGTAGGCAGCCCTAATCATGAGATTCGGGGTTTCACAGTATCCAGAACCTTCCTCAAAAGCCATTTTGAAAGCATGAAAGATCTTCAGGCTTAAGGTAGCTCTATAAACGCAAAGTATCATATATTATTTGGGCATTACAAATGCAGTTGTAATTCTGGCTTTATCCATACTTCATTAATAAAGTGATGCACACAGCTTCATTTGTTACTCTGTGCACTCCTAAGCAGCTTACTGTGTCATGTTGGCTAATAAAGAAAGCAAAGCTTTATAGTATTAAAGCCTGAATAATGCTTTTTCCCCTTTGTCTCCCTTCCCCCTTTCAGGCTTTCTGCTCCAGTAGCTCGTATTGTAGTCGTACTATGAGCAACTTGAAAGCATTCGTAATGCTGCATCCCTGGCACTGTAAGCAAGTAAACTATTTTTGTGCAGAAATCTGTAAGCTGCACTTAAAGAAACATTTCCTCATCTGCTGACAGGCACTCAGGAAGGCTCAGTGAGGATTGAGCAAAGAGGGCACTGGCAGAATGAGGCAACTTGCCTTGTCGTCTTTGATGCATTAAATTCAAAGCAGCAGGAGGAGGGGTCTAATAGCAATGGATTTTTGCCTGTCTGGCCATGAGCACTCAGAGGGTATGGTTCTGCTGTTGTACTGAGCCACTGTTATCCATGGGTCATATTCAGTGTATGAGCTGCAAAGCAGTGAGTGCAAAAGAGTGGAGGAAGTGAAAGGTACTGTCCTTGCGGGATGGCTGGTGCCTGTGGCAGACACACACCAACGCACCCTGCTGAAGTGCATGGAATGGAGCATCAGGGGATGGCACCTTGAAAAACGCCTTGGTGATACACCAGGATTTTCTTTAAGTCCTGTTCTAATCTGTCCAAGTTAGGAGGTAATTTTGCCTTAACACATAAGTTTTCCTCTCTCTAACTCTAGCATCATCCCTGACGAGCAGGGTGTATGGAGACCTCCACACCAGCTGAGGACTGGCAGCACTAAGCTCATCGCCCTGAAGTGTCTTGGCACCACGATTAACTGCACAGAGGATGTTAGGCACCACAAGATATAATCAATGGCAGAGTGAGCTTTCACATTAAGCTGGTTTGGTTTGTTCTTAGATCTCTCCCTCCTGGAAAATCATGAGTCCTTCTGGCCTGAAGTCACAGCTGGCATCCAGGAAAGCTGCTTTTCCCTTTATTTTAGTTTCCAAGCAGTTTTCTGTAACTGTATTGGGATTTAAAGATGGATGTGTTGAAGTCTTATGCTCTTTCCCTCCCCCTCCAGTATTTCACAGGAACTTTCTTCTCTTTTTCTGCCTTCTGTTAAAGAACAAATTGCTTTGCACCATTGGAGCTGCAGTTTGCTGTGCTGTCCTTGTACTTGATGCTTTCAGGGACTGGAGGATTGGATCAGACCTTTTGAACACACTCCCCCATGCACCACTTTCAAGGCTCACTTGCTTTTTAGGGAGCCAGAGTTGACACCAGCTTACTTCAGTGTTGATGGATGGTTCTCCCCTACTTCTTGGTCTTTGTGAATGAACTGTTGGCAATAACTCCCTACTGCAGCTGCTAAAGCCTTAATCTGCTTTTAGAAAGTCCCTAAAGGCTATTGCTGCAGTGTCAAGAGCTTGGTTCATCACAGGAACAGAGCAAAGTCTGCAGAAGCCAAGTTCACTGAACTGATGTCAGAACTGGCTTTGAGGGGACCCCCTGGGAATTGGTACCTGCAGCATCTTGCAGCATAACGTGTGGGCTGCAATCAGGGGTCTGGTGTCCCAGTTAGCTCCAGTCAATGTATGAGAATGACGGTACTATTATCTAGGATAAATCTACCCTGCATCCTGTAAAGACGCAGCAGCATCCCCTCAGATGAGGAAAAGCTGAAGAGTTTAAGCTGAAATCTTTTTAATGCCTGGGTTACGCTGCTTGACTGCAGGTTCTTGGAGCTGGTTTGAGTGGCAGCCTAGGGAGGAGCCTAGAGGAGAGCCACTCTCCCTCCCAGAGTGGTCTGGCCTGGGGTGGAATTAACCTCTTTGCTCAATGCAGAGGAACAAGAATTCAAAGGAGGCCAGGCTTGACCTACATTTGATCCTTGCAACACGCAAGTTCTGCTTCCTGAGCTTTGTCTTGCGGTGACCTTTTGTTCCTGGGTGGGAGGTTAGAACTGCTTTGAGGCATCGCTGTGCGTCTGGTACAGAAAAGCTTCCCTTCCAACGGGAAAGGATGATTTGGAGATTGTTATTTCAGGAAAACTTCAGGAAACCCCAAAGGCAAACTGAAAAAAGGAAACTTGTTCTTGCGAAGGCTACAAATATCATAGGGCTAAATCCCTCTTTAGGTTCTGACATTATGGATGGGATGATTGCCATTGATATCTCATATGTGCCGAGTGCTTCGGAATAGGATGTTTTGCCAAAGACTCTTTCGCCACCAATTAAATCTCAGTGAGTGGGGGAAGAAACATAGTCTGCTTTGAATCCAGCAGAGCGAAGGAAGGCCATGGTGCTAGCATTTGAAATGTCAGGTGTTATGGCTGAGAGAGGGATGGATGTTTTCCTCCAGTGTTTTGATCACTGCTTGTGAAAGAGCCAAGCACAGAACTGGGTTATTCAGAGGACAAGAGATTCAGAGCAGCATATGGTAGTCCGAGGCAGAGCTGTGCCAGTGCCTTTTTCTCCACTCCTTTCCTTCTGTTTTCTGGAGGAACAAAGGCAAGGGTGAGGGAGGACTTGAGGAAAGCTGCCTGGGGTTGAACAGGACGTCTGATCTGAAACAGAGTATCTGCATTCATTAAATGGGGAGCTGAGACCTAAATCAGGAGAGCCGTTCACAAGCCTTAAATCATGAGTTCCCCCCCAGCACCTTCCCCACCCTTTCCTTAGCTGCCACGTACCCCCATGCTGCTTTGAGTCTTTCGTTGATGGAAATAAGGGTCTGAAAAGACCCTTTTTTAAAGGAGCATTGATAGCTGCCTGAGGCCTTGGGCCTCTTCCACCATCACTGCAGTGCTGGTGGTGCTGTGCTAGATTTACTCCAACAGATGCACGGTACCTCTTGCATAGCTCATATGAGAGGAGTCACTCACATGACTGAAGGCCACATTAGGGCTTTTTGAGGATGTGATCCACCAAGCAGTGACCAGGCCTCTAGTTGCTTCCTTTCTATGAGTCAACATGAGAGAAGGGCATGCCAAGTTGTTGTGTAATTACATGTCAAAGGATGTGTTTTGTTTCACTTTCTCAATGGAGAAGGGAATGGAGGAGATGCAGGTGAAGATGAGCAGAAAGGGCTATTCCTAGCAGCACACCCACTGCAAAATCACCTTCCTCTGTGATGGCACAGTACACGTGCTCTAGCTGGCACATCATGGTGTTTGCAAACATTATTCATTGTAGCTGATGTGCTGTGGAGGGAAGCAAAAATCTTATGTGCAAAACCCAAGATGTCTGCAGGCAGCAACATCTTCAGAGGGTCCCATCTGTAGCGTGAAGCTGAGCTGACCTATTTTACTTTGCTGGCTCCTGACACAGGCTAAATGCTATCCAGTCACAAGTTATCTTCACAAGGGCACTCAATGGTTTTTGACTGGGGGTCTTCAGCCAGCTTTTCTTCGCTTCTGTGCCCAGGTGAGCTCATGTGAGCAGCAGTAAACACCTCAGGGGCAGAGAGCAGCCTGACCTTATCGGTGGATCTGCCCCTTTTATTTGAAGGTTACCAAGTCAAAGGTAGGAGTTGGCAAACGGTGTTTGCTGAAGCAAAACATCAGCTCCCACCACGTTGCTCCCCCCTGTGAAGTGAAGCAGGGAGCTGTGACTAAGACAAGAGTGCAACTGTACAGGTCAAGGTTTTGTTATAGTGCTCAGAGGACTGAGTTAAGGTTATCTGAGCAGCCTTGCTTTTGGCACATCCCGGCTTCTGGGGCTTCACTGTTGGGTTTCCATGTATTTTCTGTGTGCTGCTTAAAAAAATTAAGAAAAGTGAAGGATGGAACCAGAAATCTAAGTCTCATTGTATGGCATTGCATTTAACACCCACTGGAGTCTAAAGCTTTTGATTAGCTTTACTTGCTTTTATGGACTTGCAGAGCAGTAAAATGTTGAATACTGGGTCAGGCACTTTACTGCCGGGTTTTGTACCAGGTTCTGTTTCCATTTCAGGATCTAATGTGTTCCTGCAGGTTAAAAGGTCTTTTATATCTGATCTGTCTGGGATAAGCTGTGTTCCTGTCTGTTCTAGGACTGCTCCTTCACCCCGTTCCTTTCCTTTCCCCTCTTGCTGCTTGTCCCATCCCAGGCTTTCAGCCCTGCAGTCCCATGAAGGTGGCCCTGAAGAGATTCCCTTCATTTATGCTCTGGCCCTGTTTGGTTTTCTCTTCTCTCCATAACACCTCGTGCTTCTGAGCTCTTATACTTGGATCTTGCACAGTTCCCTCCTGGTGTCCACTTCCTTCTGGATCATGAGCAGTTAGCACAATGTATTGGTTGTGAAATATAACTTGTCATTGGGTTTTTCTCCTTTAACATGAAAAGGCTGAATCTAACACAGGCAGTGCTGCCACTAAACTTCATGCTATAAACTCTCCCAAGCAGTGATTTGTACTTGCAAAGAGTTTCCCTTTATTCCTCTCTAGTGGCCAGTACATGAGCAGAGATTTATGAACTTCCATCACCAGAACAGTTTGCAGAGGAGCTGGGCTTGCTATCAAATGTTGTGATTGCCCCTTGATGATAATGATCTAATGTGGAATATCAAGTTATGGCTGCAAAGGAATAGCAGGTTAGAGCCTCTGTTGATATCAGTCTCTGCAATCCCACTGAAGCAACACAGCTACACCATTTCACACCACACATGGTGTGTGCCAGTCTTTATCTGGCATCTATAGCTCTAATAGGAACATACGCTTTGCTAAATTAAGAAGGAATATTTATGTGCTTTAGTACAAGCACGCTAACAATCCTGGCTTATTTTAAGGATGTGTCTTAAAAGCATTAAAAGGGGCATAAAATAATATTATATGTAATTTACCACTGTGGAGACTGTCGAGTGCTGTCATGCTACTGGCATTGTATTTAACACATGGGCTCCAAAGAGGCATCGCTAATAGAATTTGCATTAATATACACAGGCTCTTTAAAAATTAATTAGCCAAAGTAGAGTGCCATGAGCTGAGACTCTCAAAGAGGAGAGAAACCTTAAGCAGTAGTGCAATAAGCAGTCTCAAAGCTGCTTGGAAAGCCAAGGGAAGCTAGAAATATTGCCTCAACTGTCCCCCCTGCCCATTGCTTCATGAGGGGGATGCAGACACAAACTGACAGCGTGAAGCATTGCAGTGGAAAAAACTGAAGGAAATCATAGATTTGGACTAGGCCTGGAGGCTGTTGTGCTGGTGGTGAAGGCTGCTGTGTTGCAGCTGTACGCTGGAAAAGCTGCAGAGAAATAGAAGGAATCTTTTAAATCGCTAAAAGAAAATGTGATATTTCATACCGTTTTGCTCGAGTTTGGGAGGTGCCAGCGCTCTGCAACTTATGCAACACACACAAGTGTGGGCATGAGTTGATGTGTGAGCATGCACTGAAGACAAGTATGCTGCCAAAGATTTGCATAGGTCGAAATGTTCAACAGTAGCAGTGAGGCGTTGCAGAGCTCATCAAGGAAAGGTGTCGTAACCCTCACCGCAGAGTCAGACCCCTTGGTTTTGCCTTCCTTTATCAGCTTGCAAATGCAATGGCAGATCAATCTGGGATGCTGTTTACTTGACTGGTTTAATACATTAGTAGCAGACATGAAACTTCAGTCTCTAAGTTCAGTTTCTTCATGTGTTGGAAATGGCTGGAGATGCGTTTTGATGCTCTATATGGAGAAGAAAAAGCAAACTTCTACTGGCCATGGGTATTGTATATCTTTTGTCAGGAGTTGAACAAAGTTAATGGGATTTTGGCCAACACTTTGGCAAGTTGTGGGTTGTTCTTTTTTCGTACTTTAGCCCTATTGGGTTATAAGTCTGAGCTGTGGTATGGCCATGATGGATCCAATCTCATTGTCCATCCTTTACACCAGCTGAGTGAGGGGAGACAGGTCCTGGGTTGAGCAATGCTAGCTTTACAACTTTCCTACCAAGAACTATCTATATAGATATTTTCCTACCTATAATCAAATGCTCTTTAACTGTCAAAATTATGAATAATTCCCAGCCTTCTCATGTGCTGTGACCTTGAAGACACTTATAAACTGTGATCCAGGCTGGGAAGGTTGGGGCTGTTCAGCCTGGAGGAGAGAAGGCTGTGTGGAGACCTCATAGCAGCCTTCCAGTATCTGAAGGGGGCCTATAGGGATGCTGGGGAGGGACTCTTCATTAGGGACTGCAGTGACAGGACAAGGGGTAATGGGTTCAAACTGAAACAGGGGAGGTTTAGATTGGATATAAGGAAGAAATTCTTTCCTGTGAGGGTGGTGAGGCACTGGAATGGGTTGCCCAAGGAAGTTGTGAGTGCTCCATCCCTGGTGGTGCTCAAGGCCAGGTTGGACCAGGTCTTGGGTGGCATGGTTTAGTGTGGGGTGTCCCTGCTTATGGCAGGGGGCTTGGAATTGGATGATCTTAAGGTCCTTTCCAACCCTAACTGTTGTGATTCTATGATTCTATCCTGTCACTTTTGAGACAAGGCAATGCCATTGTTTCTATTGCAGTCACACATATCTCTGTCCAATTTCAGAATTTATTACTTAGCAATGGAAGTTCTGTCTTGGGCTGGCATCTGGAAAGTGGAGTTTCAGACTGTGAGCAGTTAAAAGAAATCAGATCTATAAACTGTCATACTTACAGAGGGGCAAGGGAGGTGAAAGTTTTGAGCTGTAGTCTGGGTGCTTTTGGTAAGTTATTGTAAGTTACATGAGTTTCAAGCAGTGCAACCTTTGTGCTTCTGCTGCAGCTGCTATCCCCTCAGCATCTACACTGGGCAATGCATGTGTGCAGCCTGGTAAGAGGAGCTCATGTTCAGACATTGCAGTAGCCTTGGTGGGCAGCCAGCTCTGGGCTTAGGTCCATAAAGGCTTCCCCTTTTAGGACAAATCCTATGGTTTCTCTGGGATTTGTACTGGTCAGTACTGGCAGGCTCTTCTCTTCTCTATGGATGGAGAGGAATACTGGGCATAGACTCCAAGAGTGGGGTGGTTCTGTTCTAAAGGAGTTTGTTACCGTGTGATCTGACTTATATCATAGAATGGTTTGGGTTGGAAAGGACCTTAACATCATCCAGTTCCAACCCCCCTACCATGGTCAGGGACACCTCACACTAAACCATGGCACCCAAGGCTTCATCCAACCTGGCCTTGAACACTGCCAGGGATGGAGCACTGACAACTTCTTTGGGCAACCCATTCCAGTTCCTCACCACTCTCACAGTAAATAACTTCCTTACATCTGTTATTATTATCTGTATTATTTGAGTGTGTGTTTTTCTGGTTCCTCCTTTCAGATCAGTGTTTATTGATACAGTGGTCTGGGTTACCTCCCCTCTCCACTCCCAGGAAATCATGGTATTAGTGATGAATGCTGACACTGCCAGTAGCATCTGAGCATTTACTGCACAGAGTGAGCTCAAGGGACGCAAGTGTCCCCTTAAGAGAGCTGAGGAGGTGGTTGGCAATGAGAAAACACCTACACTCAGCTCTGCAGCAAAACGAGATACAAATCAAATGCTTTCTCACCAAATGGAGAAACTCAAAGGGCTTCTTTGATGACCAGACATATTGAGTAATGGAAGGGGAAAGCAGAAGCGGAGGAGTATGTCAAGGGATCTATTGATGTGCATACAATGTGTAATGAACTGGTGGCTGGTACATAAATAAAAGGGATATTGGAGATGGGTTTAGCTGGACTCAGATCTCAAAGAGAGGCTGAAAGTGCTGGAGTGGGTGAGGAAAGGAATTAAGCTTTAAATGTAGGAAGGTTTTGCTTTTGCATCAGACTGAAAATAGACACTTTTCCTTTCTTCCTCTGCCTACACTGGTGGGAATGCTGCTCTGGTGGCTGCCCTGAGGACCTCCCCTCATTATGCCACTTCACCATTACCCTGCAACCCTGCTTCCCCAGCCAGCATTGCCCAGGGTAAAAGAGGATGGAGGAGGACTGGCTGTCTGCTCCAGACATGGGAACTGAGGCTGAAACCAGAGTGTGGGTTGTGCTGCTGCTCCCAGTTTCTGGTGAGAGGACTCCCCTTGGTTGTTACTTGGACTGCCCTGTGCATCTTCCAAAGCCAAGATCCAGAAAGTGCAGACAAGGCGCTGGTGACAGTGGGCTATTTCTACATAGAGGATGATGCACCAGTCGAGACCTGAGGAAGCAGCATCTTGGAGGACTGCAGGTAAAAGGCAACTGAAAACCTCCAGATACGTTGTCAGAGGGTGAAAGATAGGGCTGAGGCTGAGATGTTGGGAAGGGCAGGAAGCTTTCTCTGAGGTTAGACTCTTGGGACAGGGTTGCACATCCTCAGTTGTTTAGTGCAATCCACTGAGGATGAGCAGTGTTTTGGAAAGGGTGCTGTGTGTGAAGCAACTGCTCTGCGCTAACATTAAGGGTATTCATCTTGCAGGTACCTCCCCATCTTTGATTTCCCCAGAAAAAAAGTTAATATTTTTCTCCCTTTCCTCCTGAAAAGTGACTATTTGAAGGGGTTTGGGAATTGCCTAGTTTAGGAAAAGCTTCCTAGGGAAAGCGGCTTGTAGGGAGCTAGGCATAGCAGCTTCTGTTTGCTATGTGCTGCACACACAACAGACCTGGCCTCCCAGCAGCAAAGGAATTGCAAACCCAAACCAGTGTCCTGGGCAGCAGTGCCTCATACACATTCATGAGGGATCCAGCAATGTGATGAGCAGGAGTGAGATGGGGTTGGCGAAGCAGGTTTCTCCTGAATTATAACCTGGTCCTTAGTTCTATCAGGGACAAAATGGAGGTTGAGCATTTTTATCCTTATCCTTCATTGTTTTCCTCAGGTTTAGTAACGCTCTGATGCTGCTTCTCATTGAGCTGACTGGGAGCTGCATCACCCTGTTTGTCCCAGGCCCTCTTGCCCTTAGAAGACAGCAGCAAGCTTTGCGGCTCATATTTAAATCCATGTGCTAGCCAAAGCCCAGTAACGCTTCTCTTTGAGTCAGTGTCTCTGTGGAAGCGTTCTCCAATATAACTTTGGTACTGTAAATACTAGAGATATTTACCTTCTGTTTCAGGGGAGTGAGGGCTTTGGTATTCCATCATGATATTTATTTCCTTAGCTCGGCTTAGCCTTTATTGGCTCTGGGTTGTTGGACAGGGGGGAAGGGGAGCATCAATATAGTGGATTTCTGCTTGGTTTTTTTTGTACATGAGGTGTGACCCACACAAGCAGATGGCTTTGGAAGAGACAGCCTTCAAGGAGCACTGCTGACATTGGATGTGGCCTAAGCCACAGTGCACAAGTATTAGCAGCAAAATCACGTTACAGATGTCATCCTCAGCTCACCATCAATTTCCTCCCTCCAGAAAGGCCCCTCTGATTAATGTTTGTGGTCTAAGAATGACGGACCATAATACGTGGATATTGTGAGCAGAGAATCTGTTAAATACGAACACTGCCACTGAGGCATACGTTGATCCAGAGGCTTTTGCTGCTGTTTGCAGAGTGATGGTTCACAGCTCTCATGGGTCAGCACAGAGCTGGAGGTGGTCAAAGACAGCAGGGGATTATCCCAGCTGAGGGGGCAGAGGGAGGGCCTCTCAAGAGAGCTCTCATGGCCTTTAAAAGTCATTTGTACAAACTATGGCCATCAAAATGTTCCATTTTTCTATAGCAACACCATTTTCAGGGCACACCAAATAATGTGTGGATCTCTGAAAACTAAAGACCCAGGGTTTGGTTGAAAATTGCACCTTTATCATTTCCCCCCTCCCTAGTTTCCCATTAGAAATGTAGAATACTTGGAACAGAAACAAAAAATACCACTATATAAAGTCTGTTGTTTGTTTCAAAGGATGAGTTTTCATTGTTACTTAGAAACAGATGCCCAAAGAAAAGCACAAAGTTTAGGCTCGGCCTGGATGTGTTGCCATGCTGATCCTGCATTAGCCCTGAGCATCCATAGCCTATCGCCATAGACAGAGAGCGCAGACTCAGTGCTGCGCTGCAGTGTGTGATGGAGACATGCCTGGATGACACAGACTTTCTCATCCTAACCTGAACATGTCTCCTGAAACACATGGCTGAAGCAGGAAGGGCTGGGATGCTGCACAGACACTGTGTGATTTACCCGCTCACACAGGGAGCCAGCGGCAGTGCCAGAAAGTGAGTCAGGTCTCCTCTGCTCCTTAAATTTAGACTTGTCAGCCTTCATCTCCCTCTGCAGCTTTGTGAAGTGTAACAGGATCCAAGGTGGTTGCAAAACAATGTCAAAGGTGTTAAAATGATTACCATAAAAATACATCTGTTTCCGGCAGTCATGCCTTGAAGTGCTACAGAGCTCTTGGAAGCAGGAAGGGTGGCACCCGCCTGCAGGAGTGTGTCTTGTGTGGATGTGAAGCCTCCTGAAATGACAGGATTTTCTTCCCTTTTAGAATCATTATTGCAGTTAGAATGAAGTAATTCTACTTCCCATGTGATGCAGAACTCAATCTAGCTTCTAAATCTCTCTAACCTGATTAGGGCCTTAAGAATTTAAACTAATGAAAAAATAGGAGGGTTTTTCATATAAATGTCTTATATTAATGTCCCCAGTACAACGAATAAAATTAGGTGCTTAAGTCTTATCTTGAGAATTTCAGATAGCTCAGCCTGCAGGGATCATTCAAACCTGCCGAAGGCTTTAAGATATGTATGCAAATGTAGTTTGTATATATATATAAAGCCTATATACATATATGTAAATGTAATTTATGTATAGGGCAGTTTAAAGCCAATCTTGAGAGGGATTTTCTTTTTACCTTTTTAAGATGTATAGTTGGGCAAACAAAGCTTGATCTAAAACAGGCAGTGTTGAGATGTCTGTTGCCTTTGTCATCTTTGGATTGCACCTTTTCCCCTTCAGGAAAGGTGAAGCTCAGACATATGGATGGTGATTGCAGAGATGCATCTTCATCTATGATAACATTTACTTTATAACACATACTGTAAAGGGTGTTAGCACAGAAGAATACAGAGATCTGGGACTCTGATAAATGCACATGGCATATATTTCAGTAGAGTCATAGAACGATTTTGGTTGGAAAGGGACCTTAAAGTTCATCCAGTTCCAACCCCCTGCCATGGGCAAGGACACCTTCCACTAAAGCAGGTTCCTCCAAGGCCCATCCAACCTGGCCTTGAACACTGCCCAGCTTTCCTGGGCAGCCCATGCCTGTGTCTCACCACCATTATAGTGAATATCTAATATCCTAATTTAGAATCAAATTAGAATTTCCTAATATCTAATCTCAGTCTGCCCCCAGTGACGTTAAAGCCATCCCCTCTTGTCCTGTCCGTACAGGCCTTGTAAAATGTCCCTCTCCAGATTCAATACCCTTAAAGGTATTGAAAGGCCAAAATAAGGTGCCTTCCCTTCCAATTTTCCACTGGAAGGGAGGGTTGCAATTTCCTGCTAAAATTAATGTGTTTTGTGGCTTGCCAAGTCCTTGTGTGCAGTTTGCCATACTCTGCTTTCTCAGTGCAACACGACAAAGGGATGTTTCCACACCAGCCTCTTATGGGCATTGTGCTGGCCATGGGCGTCACTGAAGCTCCTAGAGCTGAGTCCTCTCATGGTGGGGATGAAAATAGAACTTGGTAATGCCAGCCAGTGAGAGCATGAGGATCCTAACCTGGCCATCTTTGAACCCTGTGGAACCACCATTCCCACCATGGCAGGAGTATCGAGCTTTCTTTGAAGTATGGGAGATCATGGACATCTCACTCCTGTACTGATTTCTTCCACCACCCTCCAAGGTACAGCTTGGGGTTTGGCCTTTGAGTGTGTTGCATCCAGAATGTCTGCAGAGCACAGTCAGACACAGAGCAAGAGAGAGGAAGGGAGCTGCCTGGAATGTGTGGTTTTGTTGTTCTCCCTGCTTTCCCTTCCCTGCCTCCCAACACGTTGTGGAGTTGTAAAGGTCAGAGCGCTTAAACTCACCAAAGGAAACGTGGTGTGTAGTAGCTGAATTCCAGAAATACAACATGGTGGCAACTGTTAAAACCTCCTTCCTCTGGTGCACCAATAGCGCCTGCAGTGCACTGAGTTAAAGGAATATCTTTAGAAGCAGATGGTGAAGCAGAAAGCGAGCATTGGAGAGCTGAATGCTGCAACCAGAGCACCAAGGGTAGGTCTCTGCAAAGCTCGAGGCAAGAGGCCAGGGCTGTCCTGTAGCCTTGAGGCAGGGCATATGGATGGGGAATGGGGTGTCCCTGCTTATGGCAGGGGGTTGGAACTTGATGATCTTAAGGTCCTTTCCAACCCTAGCTATTCTATCCTTCTATGAAGGGAAGGAGGGTGAGAAGGGTTACAGTGCTGGTGGGGCTGTGTCTGCAGGGTCTCTTGAGCTGCCTGTTGCCACCATACCTGTCTCACCTCCCCAGTAGAGCATTGGCCAGCCCAGGCAGCACTCCCTGAAATCAGCCCAGGAGGTTGTCAACACCAACCAGTTGCTTTAGATTGGTGTTGAGACAACCTCCAGGTATATCCTGCTGGTCTGATCTGAAAGCACAAACCCAACAGCTCCTGTTACAGTGAGCAGCACCACTCAGCCACACATCTGGATTATTTATAGTTGGAGTTACTGATATGTTTCCAGCTGTCCCACAGTGGTATTTGCATTTTGGCAGCGCAGATGCAATTGTAGTCCTGCCAATGAGGCAAATCTCCGCATGTGTTCTGGTGCCTTCAAAAGTACAATTTTCCGAGACATTCTTTGTTGTAACTGTGAGATAATCAATGATCACTTTGGAAGCCGCAAGATTCTGGCTGATCTGTCTTTTCTGATGGAAAAATATTAGGATGTGTGGTCTCGGTATGTACTGGTAGCAATGAAGGAGCTATTGGCAGAAACAGAGAATACTCCAGAGGATGCTTGCTAGCTGGCAGCTGAAAACTTGTCTGCTGAGCTCCCTTTTGAGTAACCAAAGGAGACTAGCTGTTACAGCAGTGGGAATGTGAAACTGTACCCAAGAGCTGCACTGAGCACTCTTCCCCCAGTGTGGGAATAGCAACTGGCTGCCTCATTTAGGGAAAGGAGGGCCAAAAAAAGAAGACAACCGTGGGGAGGAAGAGGCAGATGCAAGAGGGAGAAGCATACGGTGCTGGAAGTGATGTAGCGGAAACGCTGCTGAGAGTGGAGAGGAAAACCAGGATGGTGCCTTGGGAAGGGAATGGAGAAAAACGAGAGGGATGGATGCAGCAGAAGTGAAGCCTAGTGGGTTTCAGCTGTTGCAATGAAGCAGGAGGGCATGAGGGATAAAGTACTGCCGAAGAAAGGATAACAGCAGGTAGCAGAAACCAAGAAAGTCCTTTCTCCATCAAGAATTCCAGCAGTAGGAGGTCACTGTGCTTTTACCTTCCAGTTATGCTAGGAAATGCAGAATGACATCCTCGCGGATGTCATTGACCAGCCTTCTGGTTGACCTGAAATCTCCAGATTATTCACAAGCATCTTGAAACACTGGTGCTGAGCGCGGGGTGTTGGTTTTGTTAAGATGCTCTCACTTCTTATACTGTCTTCATATCCGTGGTACTTATGGGCAAAAATAATGCAGTACAAATACAGTGATGTCTGTCTTTAAGAAATCAAAGTTGTGATGCCTGGGGCTGTGACAGGGAGAGTTAGAGAAGTGCAGGCTGAAAGCTGCTGCTGTGAGGAGGAAAAGAGAGTTGGAGTTAAAGAAACCAGCTCCAGCATCACATTTCCACCCAGCCCCTCTCTGCTGGGCTAGCAGTAAATCAGGATGTGCTCCTGACAGCCCCTTCCAATACATTAACTAGTGCAGCATCCCAACAAGGAATGCAGATAATTGTATTTCAGTGGTGATAAGCTGAAGCTTTCTGACTGTTTGAAGGCAGGCTGCCTTGACATCTCCCAGCAGAGCCGCAGTGAGCTCTCAAGAGAGCTGCACCAGCCTACTGCCTTTTATATCTGGTCAATAGGCATTAGATGAAATGGATGTTTCTTTGCCAATGTGCTTATTTGAACTTCAGTTACACTGGGCACTAGCTGGGAGCCATAAGATGTTTTGTGCTGGTTTATTAAAGAGGAACTTTAATTATCTTATTAAGAATTGACTGTTCTCTCCAACTATATGAAAATCAAAGTCTGTCAGTGCAGTTCAATGATGATTTCTTGCATCCTGAAGAGCAAAAGGCCCAGTGCTGCTGCTGAGATGTGAACACAAACTCCCATCACATTTTTATACCCCTTGCTGCAATGACTCCTGTCTGCAGGCACCGTCTGTCCAGTGCCACTTTGTGAATGGGATTTGGACTAAAACAAATGTGCTTGAATGAAACCTCAGCTTTGGGGTCTGGAAGTGGAGCACTGAGACCCTGTTTGGGGTTGGATTTGGGTTTAAAAGCAGCTGTAGGGTAGGATGATGTGTTCGGAGGTGGCTTGTTGCCTCTGCTGGGGTTAGGAAATGGAGGACCCTGTGGCATTGCCTCCCAGCCTAACCAGCTTAATTCAGATATGGGGCACTAGGGAGGCGAAGCACAGGCAGTGATGCCATAGACTGGCAGCTCAGCTGCTTGAAGGCAGGCTTGGTTTTGTGTCTGTGCCCAAATGACAACTGCATAAACAAAGCAGAAACACTGCTGAGTAGTGTGATGTTTTATCTGAGCTTCCTGAGACCTTTCTCTTCAGTGTCTCAGGCTCTTGTCCCTCACATGCACACACTGCACACAAAGGATGCTCAAGGAATTTGCTTGTGGCAGATTTGCTTTCTTTTTTTAAGTATTTGTTATTAATACCACTAAACTGAATGGTAAAAGTTTTATTGAAGGGGGGAAATTGCTTGTTGTTATCCAAGTAATGCAACTTTACAAAGTCCTGGAGTCAGAAGGTGTATTTTCCAGGTATTAGCCTGCCTCCTCACTTAAAACCAAACACCATAGCCTGAACAAGACACCTCTCTTTGCCCTGCAGCCCAGAAGGTTAAAAACCTCCTTCTTAAGGATTAAAATGAAGAAACTCTCCACTGCACAATGCATAAGCTCGTCCGTCACTGGGGACCATGGAGGGGAGAAGCACAGGACAGCAGAGATCAGCAAGGGGACAAGCAACAGGACTGACGAAGAATAACCTGCTTTAGGGGCTATCACCAACCATTGCTGTTCGCAGAGCTCATCAGAGAAGGATCTCCATCCTCTTAAGTATCGCATGAGTTAAATAATGGCACTGGTGGTTGTGGCTTTCACTTGTTACAAACAGTGGTCTATGGGGATGGTACAAAAAGACACAAGCTTCTTTTCAAGCTCTAATTCAGACTGTAAATCCTCTGGTGATTATGGCTGACTCCCTTCTCTCTGTGCAACTCTGAGCACCAGGGTCCTGCTCCAGAAACACAAAGTCCACACTGAAGGGCCGGTGTTAGTTAACCGGTAATAGCGGCAGGAGCCACAGAGTCTGCAAAGCAAAATCAATGGAGCAGGATCTAAAAGCCTTGTACTAAATAACTCCTCAATAATAACCATAAATCTTGTTACCAACAGCTCTCAAGCTGCTTCACAGTGGAAGTGATGCCCTCACTTTCTGGAGGTGGAAATTCAGGCATCGAGGAATGAAGCAATTCCTAGAGATGAAAAGGGTCTGGAGTGCTGAGTCAGCAGGTTACTGACAGCTGCATTGCCTCCCTCCCATGACCAAGTGAATTGGTGTGGGGTGAGCCTGCTGGCAAGGTTTGTCTCTCTGTTGGGTGCTTTAGGGAAGCATTTTCCCTCTGGGTCCTACTGAGCAGCACTGAGCTGTGGAGGCTGGCCAGGATGATGCTGAGTGGCACGGGAGGAGCAGGTTTGACACAGGGCTCATGATCTGCCTCTTCAGCCAGGAGCCTACCTAATGGGTTCTGTCTCCTCTAAACTGGTCTCTGCACACAGGAAAAGCAGAGCAGTCTGTGCTTGGGTAAAAGATCTGTTTTGGAGCAGGTGATAGGGACAGCAGAGCCTGGGAAATAATTACGCCTGTTATTACATGTGCAGCAGTCTGACTGTCCCTGCTCGCTTATCACAGCATTTATCTCAATTTAAAAGGCAGCTTTTCTCTTAATTGATTTTAAAAACACACCAGGCAGGAATCAGAGAATATACCCCTCTCCTCAGGGCCCCTGCAACAGGCAGTCTGTTCCCTGGGTATCATTATTTAGCCCCAGCTAGCAAGCGAACAGCACCCAGCTGCTTGCTCACTCCCCCTGCATTGGGATGGGATGGGGGAGAGAATCAGAAGAGTGAAAGTGAGAAAACTCATGGGTTGAGATCAAGTCAGTTTAACAGGTAAAGCACAAGCTGCACACACCAGCAAAGCAAGGAATTCATTCACCACTTCCCATGGGCAGGCAGGTGTTCAGCCATCCGCAGGACAGCAGGGCTCCATCACAAGTAATGGTGACTTGGGAAGACAAACAATGTCACTATCAATGTCCCCCCACTTCCTTCTCCTTCCCTAGGCTCTATGTGCTGAGCATGATGCTGTATGGTCTGGGGTTTCCCTTGGGTCAGTTGGTGTCAGCTGTCCCAGCCATGTCCCCTCCCAACTCCTTGTGCACCCCAGCCTGCTCACTGATGGGGTGGCTGAGAGGCAGAACAGGCCTTGGCTCTGTGTAATCTCTGCTCAGCAGTAACTAAAACATCCCTGTGTTACCAACACTGCTTCCAGCACAAACCCAAAACATAGCCCCATACCAAGCATTACAGAGAAAATTAGCTCTATCCCAGACCAAACCAGCACAAGTGGCTACGGATGAAAAACAGTTGCCTGAGCTCAGTATGGGGTTGCAGGCAGCAGAGGATGCACCAGGGCTAAGTTTACTGGAACGACTTCTGGTATAGAGAGAAATTCAAGTGGAAAATCCTAAGTGCAGGGGCCTAGTTTCAAGCCAAAGCTTTCAACCCTCATCTTACCCTGCTTTTTAATTTTCCAATTTTTTGTACTCAAATATGCAAATTGATTAAACCAGTGTTTGCCTTATTTACCAGTATTTATAATAGCAGCCTTCCAGTATCTGAAGGGGAGCTAGAGAGATGCTGGGGATGGACTCTTCATTAGGGACTATAGTGATAGGACAAGGGGTAATGGGTCCAAACTTAAACAGGAGAGGTTTAGATTGGATATAAGGAAGAAATTCTTTCCTGTGAGCGTGGTGAGGCATTGGAATGGGTTGCCCAGGGAGGTTGTGAGTGCTCCATCCTTGGCAGTGTTGGACAGAGCCTTGGGTGACATGTTCTAGTGTGAGGTGTCCCTGCTTATGGCAGGGGGGTTGGAACGGGATGATCTTAAGGTCATTTCCAGCCCTAACTATTCTATGATTCTATTCTACCTGATGTGAGGTAATGAGGACGAACCAACTCCTTCTAAATCATTTACGGTATCATTAAACAAGAAACCCTTCCCCGAGTGACATACGTTATTGCTTCAGAGTTCGTGTGGGGACAAGGAACAGGCACCTGCAGGCTGTAACTGGGCTGGTGAGGGTGAGCTTCTGCAGCAACAACCTGAGGCTTTACCTCGCTGCCAGGACTCTCTGCCTTGGCTTTGAATCAGCAGAGGGCAGCAGAGATTGGAAGAAAACTGCTATTGAACTCCTGCAGCAAGGGCTAGGAAGGTGGAGAACGATATTCCTCCTATACGTTCGCATGAGCAACCTGCTTGTGCAAGGTGGGAGAAGAGGTGAGTGCGTGTCCCCCTGTTCCCTCTCCAGCACAGAAGCACCGGTGAGGGCTCAGCCTTTGCTGCTGATGTGCTTTGAAGGAATGCAAATGTATTTCTGGCCTGTGCTTTGCACCGGATCTCCTGTCAGCAAGAGGAGAATACAGTGATTAAATACTTGCAAGGAAGGCAAAAAGCAGCTCAGAATGACATCTGAGCCCCACGTCTTGCTCTTGGCAGCCAGGAAAGTAAAGCATGCAAAATGCTCGGTCCCGCTTGCCCAGCAGAGGCAAAAGCCTCATGAAGGGACCTTTCCCCTGACTGTGACTTCTATTCGCAGCATGACACAAGCTGCCCCTTTCCCCCTCCTGCTGCAGCCACCACTGTTTCCCCAGGAGCAGACCCTTGCCTCCCTTATGCTAGAACGCTTCTCTTTCTGCCTCTGACATTACCAGCGGCTTTCTCTCCTCACCCCAAACTCTCTTCATGCCTCCCCTCCATGATTAAAGCCTGTGGGTAATAAAATCAGCACAGGGACAGTGTGAGCCCACCATTCACCAGGTCCCTGATGAACCCTGCCCAACTGGGGATTGACATCAGCATCAAATTCCTGACTGACACAATGCCAGGAAGCTTTATGTGATCTCCTTAGATTCATCTCGGTCAAATTTGCAATTTAAGGCCAAATTTTCACAGCAGGATTAAGCATGTAGCGACAATGAGTGCCAGAGCACATCGCCATCACCTCGTTTCTCAGGCTGCTGCAGAGAAGCAGACTTTGCACGTTGCTTTCTGGGGCTGTCACCCAGCAAAGCAGTCTGATTCTACAAGAAACCAAACTGAAGGGGCTGGGCAGAGATTGCTTCAGCTCCGCTCCCCTGCCTGCCACAGATACAGGGATTTCTTCATAAAGGAATTCAGTTGTATGGGTGGGAAAGTTACTTACTGGACCATAGCTCCCAAAATCAGAATTGGATCCAATTATCATAGAATCATAGAATAGTTAGGGTTGGAAAAGAACTTAAGATCATCCAGTTCCAACCCCCCTGCCATAAACAGGGACACCCCACATTAAACCATGCCACCAAGGTTCTGTCCGGCCTGGCCTTGAACATCACCAGGGATGGAGCATTCACAGCTTTCTTGGGAAACCCCATTCAGTGCCTCACCACCCTTATAGTATAGAACTTTTTCTTTATATCTAATCTAATTATGTGCATTGCATTGTAATTATTACTATTAGCTTCAATAATCGTAGCTTATTATTAGAAGCTCCAGCAGAAGGGAGGCACCAACATTTGCTTTTCTATGTATTGCACCTCTCACTGAAGCAAAGCTGTCTGCTGAGGGCTTACACGTATATGTTTGGTATATATCTGAAGGATTAAACCATCTAAAATATCCACTGGGCTGCTGACAGCTTTGGCACAGCATCTTGCCTGTTCAGAGCTGACTTTCAATTGTGCCTTTCACTTGTGCTTTATTTTTTTGACTTAGTTCCTTGCTTTCAGGCAAATTCCTGACTGTTGTTGGTACCCTAGGCAGTGAACCCAGTGAACAAGTACCGATGTCTCAGCTGCTGTGGCGTAAGCCTTTTTAAAGTAGAAGGCATTTTGTACTACAAAAGGAAGGAGCAGGGTGTTTCCTGCCTTGCTGCACTGTGATGGGTATCAGCGTAACATCCTTCTTCCTCTTTCTCCTATGCTCACCAGAGGTCTTTGCACTGGGCCTGATCAGACAAGAATGTACTTTTTATGGGGATATGGGGAGGGAATAGGCATCAAAGTGTGAAGAAAGTTGGTGATTAGATGTGGTTGCTAATGCACGTTGGCATGATCTAAATCCTTACCTGCATGAATTTTTTCCTAGTGCCTCTTTAATACAAGATTCACAAGCAGTCTCTAGATACAGATCTCCATATGAGAAGCAGGCTCAGCACCATCTTTACCACAGTTTCTTACTGTAGCTGAGTTTCAGACTGAAAAAGCTGGTGGCTGAAGATGTATTGAAGACAGGGGTGCTGGAGAGTTTCTCAGGCATGTTCTGTACATAGTATCAAACTGGCCCATAAGGTGTAGAGCATAAGATGAATGACCTGCTCTGCTAGACTGGGAGGCACACGGGGTTGAGTGCTGCTTACTGAGATCTTAGAAAAGTTGCTGAAGATTTGGGGGAGGTTTCTCAATTTAGGAGGGTTGGAACTCAATGATCTTTAAGGTCCCTTCCAACCCAAACCATTCTATGATTCTATGAATCTAGCCAATCTTACTTTACACCTCTTCCAACACATGTAATTACTGTCGGAGTACACCAAGGCTCCCCAGCTAGCACCAGGATCAAACCCAACAGATCTCATCAGTGTGGCAATAAACACAAACCTGCCCTTCTGCTGAGAGCTCAGTCATTGTTTGGAGTGATCTGACCTCTCCAAGCACTTGAGACTGCTGCATGCACTCCTTGTAAACAGCCAGTAGTTAACATTCAGCCTTGTGCTGAGGAGTTTGCTGGTGATGGGTCAGATGTGTCATTGTTTGTCTTCCCTGACTGCATAAGCAAATAGAGTCAAGTAAACAGAACTGTCCAAAGACCACAGACTTCTTGTTGATGTGGTAATGGCAATTCTGAAAGGTCTGTTAGAACACGAGCAGTACAGACAGTTCTTTTCCTTTCCTTCTTTTCCTTTCTTTCCTTTTCTGTTTCCTCTGTTTCCCTCTTCTCTCCTCTCTTCTTTCAACCCTATTGGAGTTTGAAGGAAAATGGTCAGTTTGAAGTTTTGGTTACAAGCTTCATCAAAATTTCATTAAAGGGGAAAATATTTCAACCTTTTCCAACCTTCCCCCAGCAGATCTTGCTGTGAATGCTCAAGGCTCATTTCTAAACTGGTTTCTGTAAGCAAAGCAACATGCATCTCTGAGATTCATTTTCACTGAATGCCTTCTATGTTCAGGACAAGTCCCTTCCCACAGTTGCTCACTGAAAACACACTGCTCAAGGTTAGGAGCAGGTTCGTTTTTAAACTGGTGCACATCAGTGTGGATGCTGCCTTTCAGTACACAGAGGTTTGACTGTCAGGAGGTGGATGTTTCTTATGTACTGAGAAACTCAAATCTGTTCACCCAGGTAGGGTTCAAGCATCACACAGGGACTAGAAGGAGCCATGGAAAGACAGGGGAAAGGTAAGGGAAAATCTCAGCTGCTGGCAACTAACAGCCAATACAAGTCAGCTGGGGGAGGGAGCACCTTTATAAATGTGATCCCCTCAGTTGGTGTGGGAGGAAGTGGTGGAAATAAGGGGATAAGTTGAGATGGAAGATTTGCCAGGAGGAGTAAGGTATGGTGAAGGGGCTAAGAGGCACAAGGGGAAAAAAGTCACACTGAAATGATTCTTTAGCTATGTACTGGTTATGTTTGATTTCTTCTTTCTGCTTTAGTAGATGCCAGGTTTCTCTGGCCCATCAGATAATAATTGCTGACAGACATCCAGAATTAATAGACAATTTTGAGCTACTTTTGGCACATGTGGATGTTTCTGGTTGTCCCTCTAATGGCTGTATAGCTCAGCAGCAGTGTGTGCTTGGTTTCTTTTGCCTTCTTTAGTTATGTCATAGGAGCTGAACAGTGCAAAGTCAGCAGGTTCCCATTTTTATAGTTTCCTTTTGTTATTCTGTAGATCTCCCATCTTCTGCTTTTGGGATACCTGGTGCCCATTTCTCTTATTAGTAGCAGGCTAATAGGAGAAATAGGCTTTTTAGATTGGATATATGGAAGAAATTCTTTATTGTTAGGGTGCTGAGGCACTGGAATGGGTTGCCCAGGAAGGTTGTGAATGCTGCATCCCTGGCAGTGTTCAAGGCCAGGTTGGACAAAGCCTTGCATGGCATGGTTTAGTGTGAGGTGTCCCTGCTTATGGCATGGGGGTTGTAACTGGATGATCTTAAGGTCCTTTCCAACCCTAACTATTCTATGACTCTGTAGGCTGTAGTGGTTGGGCAGATGTAGCAGCTCCATAGTGTCTGATATTCCTGCAAGCTCTGTGCTACAGAAGAACTGCTGTGTTGTACAAGCACTGCTGGTAGTAGCAGAGGACTCAATCACCCCTGTAGGATCACACTTAGCAATGCTCTGTTGTTTTGTCTTACTATTTCTTTTGTTTCTTTCTGAGGGGTTCTCCAAGGCTTATAATGACAACATACCATGGCTTAGCCTTGTCCCAGTCAAGCTCATTTTGAGGGTGAGGAAGTGGAGCCCATCTTTGGGGATGAGGAAATTTTCCTTCCTCCAGCCCTTTTAAAGCCAATTCAATTATTCTTGCTGGGATTCTTCCCCGATTTGTTATTACAAATGAAATGTTTCTTGGAGCAATGGCAAGGGGATTGTAGCAGTAGTAAGGCTAAATTAGATTTCCTGGGCTCAATCTCAAACAATTGATAAGCTGGGCTATTTGGGAGCCATTCAAAGGCCTCAAGCTGTAACTGTATTTACTATCTCCACTGTGCTTAGAGCAGCTCAAGAATTCCACTTGGTATCATCTGGTTTGCATTAGCATGAGGGTATTGATTGCTGTGACTGGAACAATATTATTTTGCAATATGCCTTCCATAGAAACACCAGTTGTGAATGGGAAATGCATTAAAAATGGGCCAAAATCCTTCTATTTCAGTCACAAATATGTATGTCACCACACACATGGTAAATTGGGGAAAAATATATGTGCTGGGTGTAGGAAGCCTGTAAGATAATCTGAAGACAGAGGTGGGAGCATGTCTTGTCAAATGTATCTTATTCTGTGGCCTTCACCGAAGCTGTTGTCATCAAAGTGATGATTTGTTGTACTCTTTGCTTAGCATAAGGTAACTGATCACTTCTCCCTCCTAGATCAACAGTGATAGTAGAGGCAACTGGTGAAACTATATAGGGGCTTAGAGAAGCCCCAAGGACAGAGGAAACCTGCACAAAGGGACATGTTGTACATGTTTGTGTTCTGGGCACAAATGTGTGTGCTGCTGTGATGGGGGTGTGGATGAAATGGGGGCTGAGGTGTGCATGAATCCAACTGTCCCCATCTGTGAAAAGGAAGGACCCCAATGGCGAGATGGCTTTCTCTTAATTAAAATACAATCAGTTAAAGAAAGGCCTGAAGCAGCTGATCATTCATTGAGATCTTGTCCATTAAATACCTCTGAGTGGAGTCACTATTGTGTCCTGCAGTATCTGATGAATTTAGAGCCTGCCATTCAGCACTGCATCTTGCTACATAATGAGGAGCCTTTAAAAAACACTTGGGTTAAAGAGGTGGGCTGAGCACATAAATGCGTGCTGTAGTGGTATCTACAACAGCAATACTCAGCCCTAACTAATGTCATGTGTTTTGCAAGTGAACTTAAAATAGCACATGTTGAAAACTCAGGGATGAGAAATGTAATTACCTGTGTTCTGCACTGGAGTGGTACCTGAAGCACTTCTAGATGCCAGTAGCAGCTAGCCCAAGGTACTTACATGAGTTTGAAACAATATTTGAAGACTTCACAAGTGTCTTGAACTTTAAAGGCAAATCCTAAAGGGTGAGTAAGGTTGGATTACAGCCTGTTATGAACCAGAGCTAGTATACAACTCATCTAGTCTGAGCCAGTGTAGATGTGTTCATCTTTCCTTTCTGTGCTGCTGCCCTCTGTTTAACTCTTCTGCAGTGGTTTCTGCCTTCAATTCATTCTTCACTTGTGCTACCTGTCTCAAGAGACTGAGTCACAGTCATAATGTGTTTGAACTCCCACCTGCAAATTTCCATGTTCTTGGCACATTTGCTGACACACAATTGATTCAGCTTTCCCAAAGGCTCTCTCACCTGGGAGAGTGGTGCTTTGCTATTACCAAGGTCTCTCTCTCTCTGCACCTCTAACACCATCCACCAAATCACCACAAAGCTTTCCCATGACCATTCCATTAGCACAGTCTTCCCTTCCAGCTCTTTGCTGAATAACCTTCCTTCAGCTAATGTCAATTTTAAGCTCCAGCACTGTATCCCTTCAATCCCCTTGTGACATCTGCTTTCACACCCCTAAAAACCTCTTACTCTGCTACCCTTGCTTCGTGCAACGCTCTCCTATTCCACTTCTAGTGCACAAGGAGGAATCTGTAAGCACATCCTCATTGCCACTCTTGAGGAGGAAAGTCTTGAAAGATGCTGCTTGAGTCCAGCCATCCCTCTTGGTTTGCTTTGATGTGTCTATGTCACCAGGACCTGATCTATATCACCAGGACCTGATCTATATCACCAGGACCTGAATGAGCTGGCTATTCATGCCAGAAATGTTTTCTGAGCTCTTGATTTCTAGATCGGCTGTTAGCTACAAAAACACCATTAGTCAGTGTTAGGTACTTACACTCGATCCTCTGAAAATGTCACATGTGGTGATGCTTCAAATCATCTCTTCTGTCATTTTCTCTCATGTCTGCTCCCGCAGAAAGCCAGGCTGAGGACTAAATGGGCTGAGGACTGAGTGGGAGCTCAGGTGGTAGCCTGAGATGGGTTTGCCAACTCTTTTGTCAGCCTGCTATGGAGAAGCCCAGGGAGCTATGGAGAAGCCCAAAGGAGCACAAATATTCCTTTTTACTCAGCTATTGCATTGTGTACAGATGATGTGGAGCTCTCTCCTTTCTTTTTTGTGGGACAATGTGTTTATACTGAGAGATTGTAGCCCATGGTGGCTGAGAGGAAACAGCACAAGGATAGTGCTCACAAGCATTTCCTACAGGAATAGAAAACAGCCCCATCTCAGTGTGCTCTTTTCCAGTCTTTTTCAGAGGGTACTTGCCAACAAGCTTGATTCTACAGTGTGATCCAAACTGGAGCAGGAGACTGCCCCTTCTGCTGGCCAGGTTAACCTTTTCCCTTTGCATTCAATTTCTTGATTTGCTTATAGGTACCCTAATAAACACAGCCAGCAGAAAAGCCCGTACCTTAATGTGCAGTAGTTACCCAAGTGAGGAGCACTTCTGTGGTGCTTCCATAGAGGAGAGCTGAGCAGCTGGTTTTAACAGCAAAGAGTTAATCTCCATGACATAACTCCACCTGAAACAGTTTCACCTCATAGGATGAGTTAGGAGTTTGACTGTTCTGCTTGACTATTTTGATGGCTACTGTTTAGCAAATTGACCCTATGCCTCCTTCTTTTAGTGATGCAGTTTAATTTACAATTGTTTCTGGGCATCCTGCTCCTTGCCTGCACTGCCTTCTATGACTAACTTTAGCACTATTGCTTTTGTTACTGACAGTTATCTGCAGCCAGCAGAAGTTTTATGCTGACAGGCAAAGATGATATGCTGATACTAAGAATTCCAAGGCAGCTGAAATGTGAAATGGTATCTCACTTGCCTGTGAAGTCTGTCTTTATACTGAACTATTAAAATGCTAGACAGATTGGGGTGTTTTCTCATGGTAAGCAACTTGTCATAAACTACTCATGCACAACTGTGTCCGTATACATAAAATGTAGTGGTATTTGAATATAGTATCTCATTAAATATATCTACTTGCTTTGTATTTGTATTGGTTATGCAATAAGTATCACATTTACATTTAGATGTGGAGCTGAAGTCATGCATGCAGTGGTCGTGGCTTTGAGAATGTGACTGCACAGGCTTTCCCCAGCAGCTTTCCTAGGCAAATCAAGGTAGGGATATGCTACATCACCATGCATCAACCAGGGCAAAACTTGGTTTTACTACAAGAAATTATGATCCAGAAGAACCCAGTCTGAGGCTCAGATCCTGAGGAAAAAAATAGAGTATGTTTGAGAACAAATTCTCTGAAGTAGCTGTACTCCTGAGCCAGACAGCTCTCCCAACATTAAAGTGAGTCTGAAGAATGGCACTATCAACCAGAAGCTGATCTGATTTAATTTACAGTGTCTGTCCAGGTCAGTGTCATCCTCTCTTCTGTGGGACATGCACATCACCACATTGGAGAACTGGGGAGTGAACTGCATTGCTAGAAAACTCTTATCATGCACCAACAGTAATTAGCAGAGGTCCTGAACCATGAGGGAGTTTTATATTCCTTATGCATTAGCTAACTAGACTCTTCTCACAATCTATGTGAATATTAAATTTCCAAGGGTATTGGGCTAGAGAGCTCCACAGGCTATTTGCACGCTGCAGAGTATTGAATGTATGCTGGTTTTTTATCCTTAGTCTGACTGTTCTTGTATCCTGTGAAAGGACAGGAGGTTTCACTTCACTTCTCCATGCTTTTTCCTTCTTTAGATGCATTTGATGGCATTCCCTCCACTTATTTCTTCCCTAAGTTAAAAATTCCCAGTATTTCCAGCCTCTGTTTACCCAGAACTTGTACCTTGTGCTTGTACTTACTTGTACCTCCTGCATTTTTGAAGATCCAACCTGATCTTGGTTTTGTGCTGCCAACTATTTTGTGGATGAACTCAACAGAATTCAAGAGGTGTGAAGAGCAAAAGAGTTCTCTCAGCAGAACTCTTACCCTATCACATGAGTCTCTACATTATACACTTTCCCAAATGAACTTTCAGTACCTATTCTACATAATAAATTACTGCTGCCTGGTCATTTCATTTCTAAGACAAGAATTCCATTCTCAACCTAAGAACTCATTAAATAACAAAAGGGACAATATCTGTTGACCTCACTGTTGTGGAGGCAAGTGCTGATTTGGGCTTGCTATGGATGTAGCTGTTAATGTTAAGAACCTGCATTCATAGAATAGTTAGGGTTGGAAAGGACCTTAGGATCATCCAGTTCCAACCCCCTGCCATGGGCAGGGACACCTCCCACTAGACCATGTCACCCAAGGCTCTGTCCAACTGATATGGCCTTAAACACTTCCAGGGATGGAGCATTTACCACTTCTTTGGGCAGTCTGTTCCAGCACCTCACCACCCTCACAGTAAAGAACTACTTCTTATACCTAACTGAACTTCCCTGTCTCAGTTTAAACCCATCACTCCTTCCTGTCCTATCACTACAGTTCCTGATGAAGAGTCACTCTTCAGCATCCATTCACAAAATCTCTGCATGCTTTTCAAGTTTGCCACAAAGATCTAAAGGTCTGGGTAAAAGCTTTGCAGAGCTTTGAAATACATCTTCAGTGCATAAGGAGAAAGGTTTGTACACTCTTCCAAGTGCATGGGAGAATATGAAAGCAGTACACTAGACTATAGTAGTCCTGGTTGTAAATTCTGTACTTTGTTGCCTCTGCAGACAACAAAGAACATTGTTGTCCTAAAAAATTACTGAATGCTATCTTCATCTTTATATTTAATACCTTTTTAGTAGAAAGAGTAATGTATGTTCCAGGAATAAGTTTTATGTTGAGGTGAAAAATAGCCTCCTAAAGCCATACCTTTAAAAGGATGAAAAGATAAAGGACACGTATGTCCTAGCAGCAGCCATTCCATGAAATATGCTGAGCTAGCTCCAAGACTTAGAATCACATGGGGATAAACCTTTTTCCACACTATGCGCCTAACAAGAGGTTATATGTGAGCAACCTAACCTAGAGGAAAAACTTGCTACAACCTTTTTTTTATTGTAACTAAGATGCATTTACTGAGCACTGCATGATTCCTTCCTTACAGAGGAGTAGCCTTTTAGATATTTACCCCCTCAAAATACATGCTGAAGTAGCTTCTTCTGGCTGGTGTGCTTATTCCACCAATTTTCTATCAAAGGGGGTTGCAGGGCTTTCTGACAAGCCATCAAAAGCAGAGCGCTCACGGAGCCATTCATGCTTCCTTACTAACTCCTCTGTTGTGGCTTCAGGGACCCAAATCTACAAAATAAAGATATTTGTAGTTACTTTGGACGGCAAGTGAGGTATGAAGATGATACTGTGAGCCAAATAAAGCTGTGTTCTACCACTCCTTTCCATCCTGAGACATAGAAGAAAAATGGTGCAGCCTCCTGGTGGAAGATACCACAACAATTTGTGTAAGTATAAGCAGAACATTCTCTTGTTGCTGCCAATCTCTAACATGCCATAGGCTCAGATGAGGGATAATGTAGGAAAGATGATCCAAAGTTAATTGTTCAGAATGACTGACTGAGGCCCAAGATCCTCAGAGTGGAAAACAGTAATTAGGCATAGAGTCACTGATGATGTAGCCTTATTCCCTGGAGACCATTGCAGAAACTGGCACAAATCAGGCTTAGGGAAATGGTAAATAAGCTCTAAACAAAACTGTTCAGTCAGCAATGGTGGTGGTCTCCTTTTTAAGCAGAGGGGAGGGGAAATATTACTTCTCTGTGCTCATCTTTCTCTGTTTTTTGGTTATTCTTGAATGAGTATTAACAAGTCCTTAATATAAAAATTATATTTTCAGTATTCTAACTCAAGGAAGTAAATATTTAGTGATCCATTCAGATCAGTAAATGTCACTTAAGCAATCATGAGATAACTAATTGGGAAGGCAAGTTAGAAGTTGGTGCTGGTCCCATGCACAAGGACTCCTATCCTTTAAGTGCAGGAATGTAAAAATCCATCCAATGCACATAGCAGCATTTGTAATTTTACTGTGGGTCCAATTTAATCCTATCTTAAAACCTGGTAAGGGCTTGCCTTCCATGATAATTTGTTTTATATATGTGTATATACATAAAATACACATAAACATGCGGACTCTCTAGTTTACTGTTGTTCTATGGCAATCTCTCTATCCTGTGTCATGTCATCTACAAACAGCTGGTTGAATTGCAAAGTTGTTTCATCAGATTATTCTGGGTTTTGATCCACAGCAAGGTCTGCCTTTCCATTAGCATGGAACCATGCTCATGTTTTGCTACTGTACGTACTTTTCTGGGTTTGAATGTGATGTCCTCTTTCTTGGTAGCACCACTGGCTATCAGAGAATTCAGATAAATACCACTGTCCTTAGAGGGCTGTGTTGACTTTTCAAAAATGGATGTTTCTTCATCTGCCAGTGATACCTGTGAAGACTGAAAGAGAAGTTACCAGTTATACATCATGTCCAGAAGCAAGGCACACATCCTACATCTTCAGATACTTCTTCTGTTTTCTAGTTACTGTGGGTGTATTTTTCTTAATCTGTTTTTTTGTAAAGCTGCTATTTATCTTATAACCAAAAATTGTGACTCAAAGAGGATGACTGTCCTTCTTGGACACTAAAACATTAACTGCTCTTCAAGACTTGAGACAACCACCTAGTGCCACTGCTGATCCTTCCTGTGCCAGGTCATAGCTAAATTAGCATCTAGAATTGTCCTCCTCCTGCCTAACAAAGTCCTACAGTATCTCTGACATTCAAATTACCTTTGAAAAGGGGAAGCCAATATTTGGCTAATGGGAAATACTTACTACATCATCTGGGGCAGGACTGCTGAAGGACACTTCCAGCAATGTAGCTACAATTGCATTTTTTCCCTAAATGGCATCCTGGGTCTGACTAACAAGTACCACTGGTAAATCAAGATCTCAACCACTGTAAGAGAACTAGTATGTGGTCACAGGGGCTGCATGTGCTTGAACTAGGGCAATGGTAAGGTACTCAAGGCTTGTGGGTATGCTGTAAAAGCATTCAGTAGTACAACAGCCAAACTCAGTGTGGAGCTTAAGAAACAGGGCTCGTGTCAAGAAGAGGAAGTTTAAGAGACAAGATGGGAAATGAGAAGTCAGTGAGCCCAATGTGGCCTAAATCAGTCCTGTTAGCAGAATAAAAAGACCTTTCTACTAATTTGAAGGCCCTTGGTCTTATCTGTGAAGAAACAGGTGCTCTCTTGAAGAAATTAAGCTTATAGGTTGCTTGGTATTTATAACAGAGCTGGGTTACCATAAACTTCAGGAGGAGGGGGAAAAGAGGAAACATTTTTCTGTGTCTCATCAGTAACATACAATTCTTAAGTGGGACTGAAAGACACAAAGTGCATATGCTTAACATGTCAAAATTTCAACCAATGAACAAGTAATAGTACTGGCAAGAATGAGTCCTGGCTTCTGAAAATACTTTAACAAACCTGCAGGATTTATAGCTTTAGAGGGACACGGATGACAAATAAATGAAAGGAAGCAGGTTTCTACTAACTATTAGCAAATCAATCCTTTGTTACTATTTTTCATACCTCTCTTTTTGCAGCTTGTTCCTCTGCAGGCTTTGGTGTAGAAGATGCCTTTGTTTTCACAGCTTTTTCTTCCTTTTCTGGTACTTCTGGCAAATTGTCCAGTTTATTCTGGAGCAGATCAATTATTCTAGAATCTGCAAATACTTTAGCAATATCAAGAGGATTCTTTCCTGTATTTAAAAAAATAAATACTTGCATAAGCCATGAAAATGAACCTCGGTTCTTTGTTACTTCAACTGGATAATGAAACCATGGTCAACTGAATTTAATTAGGCCTCTATTTTATTAACCAGCCAGCAGCATGCCTAACATCCTGTGAGGACTATCAGGCATCCGCACTGTTTGCCAGAAATAAAGCCTTACAGAAATGAGCTTTGAAACCAAGTATTGCAGGAATTCTTGGAGTGGTAACTTTGCTCTTAATGTCCTGACATTTGCAGCTTAATATACTGGTCCTACAGGTTGCAATTTTAACTTCTGAGAGCATTTAGCACTAGGAAATGGCTAGCACAGTACAAGGTTAGGAATGTAGACCAAGTTATTGTAGGTCTCTGCCTCTTCCAGTACTTGCTCTGTGGCTGGCAAGGAGTCAAGGGAAAGCCCCATGGTTTAAATGGGGTGAAAACTTTCAGGGCTTAATAGAGGACAAACTCTTCCAGATCTTATAAGGTGAGATACTGTGGCTGTAAAGTAGTTGTAAGCCTAAACTGCTGTGTGAATTAGAACAATACAGAAATAAGGAATACGCACACCTTCTACAAGCAGGGTTTCACCAAGTAGGCATTTTGGCAAGGAAAATCTCATTATGTAGCAATGCTGCTTCCTCTGTTAGAGCAAGAGCTTAAAACGTGACAAGTGCTGTTTACTCCAGAAAGAGAGGAAATAACACTGCATGAGGGATCTGCTGTGAGGAGGTAACAATTCAGTATCAATTTGATTTGTTTTTCTTTTAAGTACTTTTTCTCAGAGAGTAATACTTACATGCTAAGCAGCAAGAAATATTTTAACCTGTGCTGCCTGTGCATAAAAATTAAGCCATTTAAATGGATGGCAGAGTATATACTAGCCACAACTGAACTCTAATTTTCCATCAAATAATATTAAAAGTAGATAGATTTTATTCATTAAAGCCACTTATAACTGTATATATCTTGTGAGGAGCAACAGACTTCTTAATCATGCAATTAATCATGTTACTTTATTTTCTAGAGGCATAAAACCCAGGAAAGCCAACTACTTACAATAGTGATTCCACACTGTAGAAAACTAATTGTACCTCTCACCTTCATCTTGGTCCTGACAGTGATCATAAATTCAGAACACTTCTCAAAGAATTCCAAGAACTTAGTTTTGTTTGGGGCTTTTTAATAAAACATAGATACATGTAAGGAAGTGGGCCTGTTTGGGGATGTTGATAGTTACCACTGCTGTTTGTAGCTTGGACATCTGCACCCTCTTCAAGTAAAAAACAGACAATATCCAGTCTGGAGATCTCAATGGCTCTCATTAGTGGGGTTGCATTGCCCATTGCAGGTGCATTCACTGCTGCTCCAGCCTTCACTATCAGTTTGGCAATATCAAGGTGTCCATTATAGCAAGCATGATGGAGAGGAGTCCACATGAAATTGTCTGTTGCATTTACATCAGCCCTACAAAAGAATACGAGAAATGGCAGATGAAGCTATCTAATGGATACAGGAGTGTCAAAACAGGCAATGTTAAGTGCCCCTGCAATGGCATATTCAATGTGAATAAATGACTTGATATTGCTACTCTGAAGCCATTTTAGTATCCAATGTATGGCTTGTCATGGAATATTAATTGAAAGAGTGTGCCTGGGTGGTGATCACATCCCCCACTTAACAGAGTATTCTTTACATGGAGGTTTTCACAGGTACAGGAGAAAATAAGCATTCAAACACCATAGTCCTTTAAAATGCTGCTTGTGTTTATGCTTCAGCTTCACTGGTAATGTCAAAAAACAGATTAAGGAATTCATAAAATAATGCTTTTGGGCCACGAGCAGGTGGGAAAATTGCCAATTTACTGAGTTAGAGAAAGTCTCTCAAAATCTGAGCTTTTAGAACTTTTTCAGTCACTGTGTTGCTGGACTATAGATGGGTTTCTGCTCCCAGGCTAAAACTGATATGTTCTGGAGGATGCAAGGGCTAGTTTGGAGGAAATATTTGCAATCTGCTGCCTTCGAATGATGCTGAGGGGAAAAGCATTATCAGCCCTTTAGCAACTTGCTGCCTTGGAAGCTTTTGGGCTAGGGTCATGCAAAAGCAAGCCTTGGGGAACCACAGCCACAAGAGCCTCTTAAGGGTGTTAAAAGGAAAGAAATATTGTTCCCCCCATCTCTGAAGAGAGCACAGACCATGCCCATGCCCAAATCCGTGTGCCATGTGTGGGTTCAGAACAGGCCAAAGCTTCATGAGGGGATTCCTTAGTACTCAAGCACAGTGAATTACTTGTGCCTTGTAGTGAAGACAGCCTAGGGGTCCTGAACTGAGTTACGGTCCCATTGGCTCTACGGACAAAGTGCTGACATCTTCCCAAAAGACATGGAAGGAATGAAAAGGATGAAAATTATGGATCTGCTTCCAGGGATAGCTCATTGTTCTTCAGGTCAGATGGTTAATATTTAACTCTAGAGCAAAAGAACAGATTCACTTGTTTTTCTTTACTCAATGTTCACATTTTTCAGTATTCTGCTTCTGGTGAGATGTTATCCCAGTAATTCCCCACATGTACCAGTTTTGCCTTTGTTATCTTTTAGTTGCTCAGCCGTTATGGTTTATTTGTATGCAGTGTTCATTGCCTTTGTATTTCTCATTAAAATACGTAGGAATTTGTATTTCTCATTAAAATACATAATATTTCTCGTTAAAATACACTTTCTTTCCCGACCCATCCTCCATGCCTGTACCCATACTCTGCCCTTGAATCCTTTTCACTAACTTCATTCTATCAGAAACAAACCAATCAAAGGGAACAGCATCAACATAGCACTGACTTAGTATTTTTTCCTGATGAAGCACTAAATTTGCCTTAAGCCCAGATTTAATTTACTTCTGAGTCTTTCTAGAATAAGACATAAAGTAGATATCACCAATTTATGTTTAAAACTCAGTGTTTTTCATAGCTCTGGATAAATGGTTTGTTTCTATTTGATACGGATTTGTGATACTGTACTGACGAGGTTATATTGTGAAAAGTATTTACACTCCAATGGCCAATTGAAAGTACCTGAAAGTCCACGCTACTGAAAGATGCAAAGCTAAACACTGTCCTCATAACTTTCCTCCCCATGTTCTGACTTCTGTCAATTTAAAAACCTCAAAATTGATACTGTTTTAAAAGACTTACATTTCTAGGGCTGTTAAACATGAGGAGATGTGACTCCAGTGCTGTCTTGTGAGGCTTGACAAAAGTAGTGGAGATGAATTTGCTAGATTAATCTGCTAACTCTTGCATCTTTATCCAGGATTGCCTTGCTCATTTCAGGTGAGTCACTTGAACCAGATTTCCTCAAAACCATTCATCTGATTTTGAGAGCTGAGTTTTGAGGATGAACCACTAGAGACTGCAGTTGTGACTGCCACTGTGCCTCTGATCAAAATGCTAACAGCCCAGGCACCCAAAACCTTCAGACCTGGGGAACTTACCTCTTGGGTGTTTCTATTTCCCTGTTAATAATGTGAAAAATAATAAACTAACCCTCTGTGACTCAGGATCCTATGGAACTAACTTTAATATTAAAAGTTATATAAATAAAAACCAAACCACGGTCTCTTGCATCCAAATCTTTGCTGGCAATTTTTGCTTTTGAAAGCCTCTCCAAAATAGCAATTTAAGAAAAAAACCTCTGAAATGATCTTACCCCTTTTCCAGAAGATACTGCACAAGAACTATGCTCCCACTGGCACACGCAACCATCAAAGGGGTTTTGTAATATTGATCTTTTATGTCTACGGGCACACCCTCCTCAAATGCTTTCTGCAGAGACAGAAAGTCTGCTTCTCTGACAAGGTAGTTAATGTTCATGTATGCTTTCCTTGGCTCATCTATATACCAGGCACGGTCATCATGCACGGGATGGGCAGACGGGTGGTCTCGGTTAAAATGGGAGATGTCAGCAAGATTTTGGATAGCCTCAACCATGTATACAGGGAAACCATCTTCTCTAAGGGGACATGCGCCCTTTGGCATAACACAAATCGGCACGGGGACAGCGATACTTTTTTTGCCTCTTTGTTTCTTCCCTTTCTTCTTCTTCTCCCCTTTGGGTCCGTAGGATGTGATAAGATAGTTTTTTGGCAAGTATTTAGAGCCTTTAAAAAAGTCTTCAATGTTGATTCCATCACCCTGATGTCCTTCATGTATTTTAGCAATAGCTTCTAGTTGTTCGGTGTCCACAAAGGAGCAGTGCTGCTGGATAAGGGCTATAAAACTGTCTTTAGTCATCTTCCCATCTCCTTGGTCAACAGCCTCCAATGCCTTGCGGAGGGCAGCCTGGTGCTCTAAGGACCAGTCGTACAGCCTCACAGCCCACTGGGGGTTTTCCTCCTTATCCTCAGTCTTGGACTGTTTTGCAAAGGTCTTCTCAATTTTATGCAATTCTGATACTGCTGCTTTAAAACCACCGTCTTTGGCAATGGCTCTTGGTGTCTTTTTTGCCAAGTTTATCCATGTAGGATCACAGCCTAAAAATATGGACACAATTTTGCTGGTAATGCAGTGGTATTCCTAATTATATAGAAAATCCATAATTAATTATGTAATTATGTATATAAGAGACTTGTACTATACATGCAACTAATTGCCACAGGTCTACAATTTTATACTGTTTGAACTATAAATGACGATAGAAGATTTGTTTTCCAAAGGGAGGTTCATGGGGTAACACATGCTTTACTTATCCATCCATTCATGATATGTATAGAAAGGCAGAAATTCAGTGGAAACTACATTTTTTAAGTGGGAGAAAGGTTAAGAAGAAACAAACTAAGATTAAAGTATCACTCAGTGTTCTATACCCTAACCTTGCGATCTGGCATTGGATCACTA
Organism: Agapornis roseicollis; assembly: GCA_002631895.1. Lineage (NCBI taxonomy): Eukaryota > Metazoa > Chordata > Aves > Psittaciformes > Psittacidae > Agapornis > Agapornis roseicollis. Next base: position 33,496 of record NDXB01020297.1, on the reverse strand, counting down.
GCTAAATGTTTGACTCACAGGAACAGAATGCAGAATTTTGCATGGTCCTTTTGAAGTGCTATGATCATCTGCTTAAGTTAGAATGTGGTCACAGCTGCTTTGTAGTATGTTTGAATACCCATGGGCATGAAGTTTTCCCTATGACTAGAGATTTATCTTGTTTAATGATCAGCAAACCAAAAATTACATTTCTGTTGGAAGTTTCAATGCAATACATCTAAACCCAACTAAAAGCAGAACCACTTAGGACAGTCCAGTTCTGAGTTATACAGAGCCATGATGTTTCTGCTGCTTCCTTTGAGAAATGTTTTATCTCGGCCACATGCGTATAAATATATCACAATAGCTTAGGTTTTGCACTTCTTAATGAGAATTACATTTGCCACATGATACCCAAGAGTCAAATCCTTCATAGATGCCCAAATTACATCTTCCCTTTAGCAAAGAAATAGAATGCACATGATAGTTACAAAGTAACTTATTTTTCATGTACCTCTTTGTCCTATGAACTTGCAGCAATTTGTAAATCCTCCCTCCGCAGCATAATGAAGCGGCGTGTTACCATTCATAGCGATCAGGCCCAAGTCTCCATTATAAGCTGAAATAATCCTCAGAATCTAGAAAAACAGACAATACCACCAAAATCTGGTGTGTTCCTTAAGATAGGGAAGTGTGAGAATGACTTATAAATAAATACAGTATCATATATTCTCAGTTTATTTAGCGAAGGTTTCTCCCATGCCCAGCTAATCAGTGCGCACGTAACATTTCATGCTTTCTGTAGTACTCTGCTTATTTCATGGAGGAAACAGAAACCTTGTTTTGTTGTAAACACCAAAGACAATCTTCGTTCCTGTCACCTCCCTGCAGGCCACTGTCTTAAAGTAACTCTGACAATGCATGCACAATCAAAACTGCGTAATTTTATGTACTTTGAAGACTATTTGGGCAATAAGGAAGAAACTGTCTAACTGCAGCCATTTGCATCTGCCCCTTTTGTAATGGTAATGTTTCATCCAAGTTACACAGCTGTGACACGCTACATGTTGAGAGAAACAAGGTCTCCAGCAGAGCTGTTCACACCAGCCAGCCACACTAGCATGCTTGGAGGTACCTTGGCAAAAAAGGCTCTGAAAATATAAGAGATATTCTATCACTGCTGGATTCCCTTTGATATTTAAAAAGAAGCTGCTTTTGATGGCTTTGATCAGCCCAGATACTGGACTCAAAGAAAACCTAATCCCACCCAGCCCCAAAAAACCAACTAAACAAAAAAACCCATCCCAGGTTTGGCTTTGCAGCAACACTTTAACACCACAAATAGTGATACCTCAAAGAAGCCTCCTTTGGCTGCAAAATGTGCAGCACTTTGTCTTTCAAAGTCAAACAGGTTAACATCAGCTCCTCTCTCAAGCAGACCGCGCACCAGCTCGAGAACACCTTCTCTTGCAGCTTCCATTAAGACTGTGCGACCTGTAACCTGCAAGGTAGCAAGAAAGCAATTCAGTTTGTTTCCTATGCTAATTCAGGTTGGAACAATATGATCTGCTTGTTGCAAGGTGGCATAAAACTGAAGGTTTCCTTTTAGGTATTACCATAGAAAGGAGACCAGACTAATAGTTTCCAAGATGCTTGTAGGTAAACTTCAAGAATCTAACCATAATGCTGCTAAAGCACAAGTAGACAAATCCCAGTGACGTAGATATATTAGTAGCTTTTGTCTCTTGAAGAGTCCTCATGAAAATCAATTCCTTAGTTAAAGAATCTTTTATTCTGTGTGTAAGCATAAACATGCTTTCACGCACGTTTACAAAACTTAACACAAAATCCTACCTCTATCATTAAAAAAGCACAAGGAGCTATGGCTGGAGGAATGCTAGAGGGAAGACGGAGCAACTGGGGAATTTCACTGCTGTTCTGTGAGGAAAAGTTCACATCCTAATATATTTTTGATATATATTTCTAGATAATAAGAGTATGTTTGTGATAAGCAGTACCTATGTTCTTCATAATGGCTGACTTGGGTAGATCTGGTGACCCTCCCAAGAACAGAGCACATCTCAGGTCAGGGATTGCCTGTTATTACCATATTGGCCCACAGCAACACAGAATATCTGACTTGCTACTCTACAGAGGGGAAAAGAGAGCAGTGAGCCATGGATATTGACCAAGTGAACCATATGCTCTTCCTTGCTGTCTTTCTAGCAAATCATTCCTATTATGTGCCCATCATATTACAAAAATGAAAGCAGGTTTCTCATATTGTAGGTACACTGAGTGCCCGGAGATGTGTGTGAGAGGATGGGAGAAGGATGTCTAAACACTGGGTTTTCTATACCTACAAGCTAGAAAGTATAACTACAAAACCAGGACCAAAGCAAAAGCCATGGGTGGCTTTAAGGGGAAAGCTTGAGCTCTTCGACTCAACCACCAGCACAGAGCTGCCATCCTTCAGGTCTTCGTTAAATTAAGGAAATAAACAAATAAATGACTAGGACATACAAAAGAATGAAAAGAGTTTCTTATGGTTTGTTCGTGCCTTGAACCCCCATCTGTTTTTTCATGCTAGGCTCACCTTCTAGTGAGCATTATTTCAACTCTGAAAACCTTAGAGCACATGGAGGCAAAGTACAAATCAGCCCTGCACCACTGAAGCGCAGTGAACTGTAGTTCCTAAGAGCTGGCCTAGTTACACTTTATGTTTGTAAAATAACTGCACTCTAATCTACAGAAATCTAACTCAGGATATGTGGTTTAAGCAGAAGACCTAAATCCCTGCTCCTGCAAACAGGGTGATGCAGAAGAAGGGAACAGGCATGGCCACAGAGCTAAGCACTTGTCACTGCTTCATCATTTTAGTGTGCGCATTGAAAGTTGTATAGTCATCTGGTAACTATTCTACATTTCTCTATATATGTTCTTAGTTACAGAAATACTCATACTGGGTTTCCTGCACTGGGATTTGCTCCTCTTTCCATGAAATTCAGACATATTTCTTTAATATCATGAGCTTGCTCACAGGCTTGTAGAAATACAGGCTTCCCGTCAGTGGTACAGTTGTTAACATCTGCACCAGCATCCAAGGCAATTTGCGTGCAGTGGTAGTGCCGTGTTGTAGGTAAAAGGCAGTAAAACAGAACACCTGCAAAGAAAATCAGCAGGGATTATGGTACAATACTAAATTAGTAGAAAGGTTACTTAGGCTGTGAGCTTCACAGCTGAACAGACAAAATCCTTCAGTAGAGACCCATTTACTTCTCTGAGGGCACATACATGAAAAAAAGACTTCTAGTTTAGATAGGGTCTTTGAACTTCTGTGAGTAAATCAGGATTTAGTATGACACGTCATGGGAGGAACACGATCCTCTGTCACAAGTTATCTTTCAGATAAGCACTAGAGAGACCTAAAGACATAGACTTATAGGCGTAGACTGCTCAGGGAGAATTATTTCCACCAAAGCTCTTATGGCATAGCTTCTGCTGAGCTGTAAGGATTACCCTCAACCATGGTTCGCCTCCATGGATGGCACACAACATATATAGCAAGTGTGCAACACAGTAAAGGGTCATTTTATGGTATTTTTGGTCTGATAAGGTTCCCTTTTACTTACCTTTCCCTTCATTATCCACAACAGTCATGTCTGCTTTAGCTTTTACTAATATATCCAAAATGAACTCATGGCCTAACTCAGCTGCTTTCATCGCTGCAGTACATCCCATTTTGTCCTGGACATCTGGATGAGCTCCTTGTTCCAGCAAGAAGCTGCACATGTCAATGTCATTTTTAATGCAGGCCAACTGAAGGGCACTATATCCTTCCATAGGCTCTGTGAAATTAATGAGATTTGGGAATCCATTCTGGACCAGCTTTTCTATTTGCTTCTTGTCTTTTTGATGAACACACTGAAGAAGTTTGTACACCTGTAAGTTTCGAAGTCTGATATCTACTGGTAACATCCTGGAATAAGTTAAATGGCTTCTTTGAAGGAAGTAATCCCTACATAGAGAAAGAATCAAAAATGTAAACTCAAAGATGAGATTATAATTACATGCCTGTTAGAACAGGAATCAAACTACATTCAAGGCATAAAAATATCCACTTTAACTTAACAGAGCACTAAGTTTTGAATGAATTTCTCTCATTTAGTATACACAGCATATGCAGAGACAATATAAACACATATAGCACTTTACAAAATTGTCCTTTCTAATCTTCAAACTGTTATGAAGAAGTCTCACTGAAGGTGAAAATTAAGTTAAGAAACTGTAAGGTAAGTGCTTTCCATTCAAGGAACTGTTACAATCTGCAATTACTTGGAAGCTTAAGGGGAGGTGAACATCTGTCATTTTAGTACTACAAAGAGAAAAAAATCACAAGTCACAGTGTTCTCTGTACTTGCTAAGACATAAAACTGATACTAGCATCACCTCATCGGTATCTGAGCACCTTCCTTTTTTGGTAGCTGATGTATGAACTTGCTGCTGCACTACGTACATAACAGAGTAAACTATTTCACTGCAGCAAATACTCTTGGGGAAAAAACAAAGATGCAGGCAATGGGGCACTGCCCTGGAAGAAGGTTCCCTCAGGTGACAAGCTGACAAGCTTAAATGTTCTCTCATATTCTTCTTATATTTCTCACCACCACACAGCAGTAAGAAACTTGGGTTTACTTTCAAAAGCTGGATCCTTTCTTCCAACTGTTAGTCATTATTTACAGTTGGATATCACACGTCACTTTTTCAGGAACTCCTTTAGGATCAACACTTGCCTTTTCTTCCCTTCTTCCTTCCCACCCCCCCTTCCCCGAAGCAGCAAACACTGAAGAAGTTACATTTTCCATGGAAATAGGCTAGTAAGGCTACAGAATGGAAGCAGCATTGCAGCTGGTAAAATCTGTCAGCAACATTCAATGAAGGCACAAATGGAGATAACATTTAATGCATGTGGATTTATTTTATGGATTATCCTAGCGATTCAGAACAGTGCTAGTGTTACCTCTTGGACAAACATGGCAATCTCTGAAGCACAAGCATCCAGAATCAGGATGTCCTAGAGTGCCGTGTTTTCCAGAGGGTGAGATGACAGACCTGCAAAACAAGTGTGAAACCAAAGTGAAATAAGTATGTGATTAGGTATTACTTGCTCCCCACAACCTTCAACTCATCCAGGAAGTGAGACTGACAACACACCTTACACTGACTGCACGCTTTTTGTTTTGCTCACAGAGCAATGTATTACACTCCATTACAACTTTAGCTCCAGTTCAGCCTGATCAGTTTTTCTTGGTGCTTTTGAGATGTTTATCATGGTATTACTTTAATACTTCACACACAGTAACAAAATCATTTCCATAAACATAAGCAAAAATATCTCCATTACAGCCATGGAGTATGTTGTTATCACAATTTAGCCACCAGCAAGATCTTACCCAGTTTAAAATCTTTGCTTCAAAGTTTTAAGAACCAACAATTTACATGAAAACAACCATAACATTTTAACTGTGACAGTTCATATGAAAGAGACTGGGCCAAGTTTTATTAGAATTTTCTACAGTAACAGAATCCAAATAAAGCAGCTTTGATTAGAAAGCTCTACCCAGTCAGGTGAAGTTACAAGCAAGTAAAACAGGCTTCTACAATGAAAATATCACTGCAGCATCTTGCAGATTGTCATTAAGTAAATACTAACAACTGTACATACTTGATAGAGTTTTTATTATTTAACCTGTAACAGATGTTTTAATGAAGAATGAGGGATTGTTGATGTGGCTTTGAGACAGTCATCCTATGGGGAGGCCTTCATGAAGCTATAATCATAAATCCCAAGCTTGTAGAATCTGCTTAGCAACAATTTTATCTGTTGACAAACATCAGCAGAATCGCTACCTTCATTCTGCCAGCATATATCACTGTTTTGGTTGAGAGCATGAACTCATTTCAAATTCAGATTAATCCTTTTCCTGGTACACCTACTATTAAGAAAATCATTTCCGTCAGATCCTTGCTTTCTCACAACGCTTTCATCCAGGTACGTTGCTGGAGAGGGAAGGTCTGGTGGCCAGTGCTCTCACTCAATGACTGTCTAAGCCTGGTGCCTGACTGCTGCTGCTGGAAGCTCTTGGAACTCCTTTTTTAAAAAGTTTTCAACATTTTTCAGTTTAAACACTTCAAGTTGAAAACATTCCTTTAATTATCACTATTCACAAACCAGTAAAGGAAATTTTCATGTGTTTTATCTTTAGTGAGAGAAAATAGCTTAGCACTTTCTAAATTTAATCCATTTGCCTGCTGGCCACAGAGATAAGCATGAGCCTTATGTGCCAGTATAAAAGAAACCAATGTGGTAACAGTGTCATGCTATATTTACAGCTTTATATGAATAATTGCACTGGATTTTTGGCTGTGACTAATGTTTAATAGGAATGATGAAGCAAAATCTTCCTAAAACTGAATTCCAGTCTAACGAATAGCCTATAACGTGGAGTTTTCTCTTGAGCCCTTCTTGGTGTCAACCCTCAAGAAATGCTTTGCCTCAGGCAGAGGCCATAGCTTAGTGCTGAGTGACAGTAGTTTCCATGGCACCTCCTGTCTGAACTGAGCCGGTTTTGATGTTGTGTTGAGATAAAGCCCTTTGGAAAACTCGGCCCAGTCCTGATCACTGTAAGGCCATTGCTGAGGTTATGGCTGGATACTCAAGATGGATGGATGGGATATGCATTCTTTTCAGGTTGCCTTGCAGCTTCCAGTCATAAAATCATAAAATCCCAGACTGGTTTGGGTTGGAAGGCGCCTTGAAGCTCATCCAGTTCCAACCCCTGCCATGGGCAGGGACCCCTTCCACTGGAGCAGCTTGCTCCATGCCCCTGTGTCCAACCTGGTCTTGAACACTGCCAGGGATGGGGCAGCCACAGCTTCTCTGGGTACCCTGTGCCAGCACCTTCACAGGGAAGAATATCTTCCTAATATCTAATCTCAGTCTCCCCTCTTCCAGACACTTCAGTATTCATCCAGACTGGATGTAACAGAGCCCAAATGGCCAGCGGCAGCAGCAGGCAGCCCTTGGGGCCAGCCAGTACCTGGCAATCTGGTGTCTGAGCAACACCTGCTGGGACAGAGGCTGTTCCTCAGCCAGGAGGAGGGCACAGGCTTCACACCAGGTTCTGGGCTGTTGGTGATAAGGTGCTGCTGTGCCTCACAGGGTGAGCTCTCAGTTCCATGAGCCTGAAGTGCTGAGCACCCCATTGAAGCCAGGTAAGGGATAGATCTGGAGTTAGCTGATTTTTCATGGGCTGCGACTCAGAGGGATGGGTGGCCTGTGGAGGAGACTGGTTTTAATGGGAGAGACACTGGTTGAAATGGGCAGAGCTAGCACTGACGTGCTGTGTACTTACATTGCAAGAACTTGTGTCTTTCACCATGCAGGAACACGAAGTGAGGTAATTTCCAGCCTGCTCTCCTCTGAGGGAGGTGTCAAGCACAAGGGAGGGTGCTGATGCCTCGTGTGGAGTATTTCCTTTTGGAATCTGAGGCACAGCAGCTCTGTGGTGCCGCTCTCTCCTCCTTTAGCTGCCCCTCATCACCAGCACTGCCCCGCACTTGCGTTCCTTGCCCAGGCTTGCCGAGAGGCTGAGTTTAACCCTCACAACCCCGCCGCCTCTACCCGCTTCACACGGGCTGCCCCGCACCACCCTCACCGCCGACCGGCCACTGCTGGCACTCACCTCAAGACCCGCCGGGGCCCGCCGGACACCCCTTTCCCTTTCGGCCTCCCGCCTCAGCGCCGCGCCGCGGCCGCCATTGCCGCCCGCCGCCGCCTTGGCAACGGGGCGCCGCCGCGCGCCTGGCCTGGCAACGGCGGCGGGCGGCTGTGAGGGCAGCGAGGCGGGAACCGGCCGTGAGGCGGCAACGGCGGCGGCGGCGCCGCTCAGCGCCCCGGCGGGCTGCGAGGTACGGACCCGCCCGCTGCCCGCCGAGCCGCGGCCTGAGGCCCGGTACGGGTGCAGGGTGGTGGTCAGAGGCGGCGGGGAGGGAGGCAGGGGCCGCGGGGCTTGGTGTGGCGGTGCAGGAGCCTGGTCTGTGCGGTGTCAGCAGCGAGGGGTGTGTGTGTGATCCAGGTTGGACAAAGGGGCTTGGAGCAGCCTGCTGTAGTGGAAGGTGTTCCTTGCCCGTCGTAGGGGGTTGGGGCTGAATGAGCTTAAGGTGCTTTACAACTTGAACCATTCTGAGAGGCTGGAAAGCTGCTCGGTGGAAAAGGACCTGGGGGTGCTGGTTAACGGCCACTGAACATGAGCAGCGTGTGCCCAGGCGGCCAAGAAGCCATCAGCACCCTGGCCTGTATCAGCACCAGTGTGGCAGCAGAGCCAGGGCAGGGATTGTACCCCTGCACTGGGCACTGGTGAGGCTGCTTCTCGAGCCCTGTGCTCAGCTCTGGGCCCCTCACTACAAGAGAGACATTGAGGTGCTGGAGTGGGGCCAGAGAAGGGCAATGGAGCTGGTGCAGGGCCTGGAGCCATGAGTGTGAGGGGAACAGCTGAGGGACCTGGGGGTTCAGTCTGGAGAAGAGAAGGCTCAGGGGGGATCTGATCGCTCCCTACAACTGCCTGAAAGGTTGTAGTGAAGTGGGGTCAGTCTCTTCTGCCAAGTAACAGGATGAGGAAATGGCCTCAAACTGAACCAGGGGAGGCTTACACTTGGTATTAGGAACAATTCCTTCCCCAGAGGGTGCTCAGGCNGAGACAGTGATGAGCATAGCAGGACAGTCCTTGATAGTTTCAGCTCCAAAGATTCACACAGAGTTAACAGCCTCAAGCTGCAGTAGGGGAGAGTTAAATTGGATATTAGGAACAATTCCTTCCCCAGAGGGTGCTCAGGCATTGGAACAGGCTGCCCAGGGCAGGGCTACGGTCACTGTCCCTGAAGTGGTGTAGGTGAGGCCCTCAGTGCCATGGGTTAGTGGTGGCCTTGGCAGTGCTGGGGAATGGTTGGACTGGATGAACTTAAAGGTGTTTCCAACCAAGCTGATTCTATGATTCTGTTACTTCCTCCTGTTGCTTTCAAGGGGGGAAAAGTATTCAGTGTCCTTCTATGGTGCCATGGGGAAGGGGTTGGATGTCATGGCTTTTGACATTTTCTCACTATTGACTTACTTTTTTGCCAAACCTCCTCTTCCTCCCATGTAAATCACCTTTAACTTTTACTAGAATTACTGGCTACAAAACCAGAATTAGAAGATCTGTGTATAACCCAGCTCTGTAGCCATCCCCAGAGGGTTTGTGTAGCACTGTAATACAAATGAGGTGTTTTAGCCTTGAATTGAAACATAATTATTCATAAACCTGGCTGGAAGGAGAAACCTATTTATTAACAAGAGAAAAATGTCAATGCCAATGAATGAGGAAAAATGCTGAAAACTGTTTAAGCAAGTTGAAGCATAAGTCATTCCAGAAGGCAAACACCATTAACATTAACACAGCTTCTCAAGCTCTTGGTATTTAGTGTCTAATTCCAGCATCCAAGTGCCACAAACCAGCTGGCCCTTGGTGCGCCTGTTGGGTCAGTGATCATGTATGGGATAATGGCAGAGGCCAGCTCCTACAGGAAGACTTTTTGTCTTATACCTAGCCAAGACTGGCTGTTGAACTGTTTGCAAAACACCTCTAGTATTGGGAAGTTCAACAGAAAAAAAATGGATTTTGATATGAAATCTCTTCTGCCAAGGAAGCAGTGACACGGAGCTGGATGTGTGTCCAACAGCACGGAAAGACAGGTGATGCAAGGCATGGCACTGTGCGGTGAGTAACAACAAGAGATAACATCATTTTAGCATAAAACGTGTCATTATTTCCCCTGCCAAGGAGTGCCATTTGTACAGTAGATGTTTCATGGTAGCACTTTGTAGTGTGAATTGGCTGGATGTAGTCTTGCACTGTTGTGCCTTGGTTGATTGCTTTCCTCTTTGGAAAATACATCATCCAGGCCCATGTCCTTTGTCACACCAAATTGCTGCTGTAGACGTGGCACAGCAGCAGATGTTTCCTTGCTATTCTCTGTTAGACCTTCTGCTTTACTGTTGCCACGAACAAGGAGACACATGTATCTTGGCCTAAAGGCCTGGGTAAATTCTCCTTTTTCTTCATCTATAGAGTAGCATACATTAAATGCACATTAGAAAGGCTAGCACATTTATTTGCAATTTAGTCCAAAGATAACTAAAGACACCTGCATGAGTTGACTCTGGGAATTATGGAAACTCTGGAGACCATAACAAGTGTGGCTACTTGGTATTTCACCCCAAGTGTGGGTATAAGTGCATGTGTACGGGGCGGGGG
>NDXB01020297.1:0-22987 GCA_002631895.1 Agapornis roseicollis | reverse complement strand
GGGGGGGGGGGGGGGGGAGGGGATATTTAGGTTTTTGTGATAATATTTATTTTGTCATGGTGATCATCTTTCTGTGAGCGTTTTTGAGAGAGATTATGAGGACTCATGATTCAGGAGGCAAAGCATCCTTTTTCAGCTGCTGAACTGGTGTTTCAAAGCAATGTGCCTTAAAGAGCAGAGCATCTCTCCGCCTTTGCTAGTTGCTGCTCTTGTTAAGGTACTGCAACATCTCCAAAATAAATAGGATCAAAATCCTGTTAGAGAAACTCACAGTATTACCTGCCTTTAGTTATCTCCCTTTATTTATCCCTAAGATAAATAAAGCTCACTAGAGAATATTATCCCGAGGTCTGAAGTCTCAAGCTGTTGGGCCTTTTTGCCTGACAGCTCAGTTTTGGTGGAGTGCCAAGGTGACGCGGGAACACAAGTGGGATGGTGACAGTAAAAATGTAACTGATTGTACTAAGGAACTAAAGGTGTAAACTGCCCAGAGCTTTCGAAATACCCTAGGGCCTTGTAGCTGGAGATTACACTTCCCAGGGGCAAACCTGGGAAACAGAACAGCACAAATCAAGACACAGTTCTCACATGGTTTGGTACAGACTAAGATGCCTGTACACCACCTGAGTCTTTGTCTGAGAGCAATACTGTCCAGAGTTTTAATGTGGTAAAAATTGGGGTGGTTTTGAAGCTGCTCTGTCCTGGATGCTGTAACCATGCACTCTCCCCTCACACAGGGACATCTCAAGCAGCTCACGGTCAGGAAGGAGCAATGTCTGCTCCTGGGACAATCCCAGAGGTGCTTCGCTTCATGGTTACCTGGATAAATGCCATCTCTGTAGCCCACAGCAGATAGGTTTTGCCCACTGTGTCAGTATTTGAGAATAAGATAATCAGTAATAAATAATTTCCTAACCAGGATTATTCCAAAGAACATCTATTACTGAGGAGCATGTTTGTCTTCCTCTTGTTTTACACACTTAAACATTAATTTCAATTGTTCCTACAATTTACATACTTTGTCATGATAGGTAAAGCCCCCATTACCAGTATGTTCGCTTTATGGCTCCAAAATGGTCTAATTCCACATGAAAAGATATCACTGCTGAACAGCAGCTTCAAAGTACTTAAGTACAAAGGTTGTGAAGTTTTGTTTGGTGCTAGCAGGAGGTGCCAGACTGCAGCACTACACAGTCCCTGCATGAAAAAAGTGGAATAATATAGCTGTCATCCTCACTGTCACTTGCTGTCTTTGTATTGTGCTGGGTTTTATCGGTCAGAGTAAAAGCATGAGGATGTGCCGACCTCTGGAAGGAGACTGTGTACTGTGAGGACTCTGGTGCTGGTTGGCACTGGCACACTGCTGACATCAGTGGGAGCTGAGCTACATGATAGCTTGACTTCAGCTGGAAGGTGTGCTTGGGGATTGCATGACTTTTACTTAAGCCTTTTACTGTGCAAGTAATTATTCCTGTTACTCATCTCTCTGGATTCTGATGCTATTGCAAAAAATCTGCTGCATGGTGCATTACATCCAAGATCTCCTTGTTCAGATTTGCCAGCTTGGGAAAATGACACAAACTTACACATTTGATTAATTCTGAAGGTCATTGGGACTGTTTCTGCTAGCTGTGAGTTGCACTGAGGGAGCATGAGATCAGATCAGGGTGTTAATATTCAAAAAACCTCTCTGCTTAACCCCATCCATAACACTGCAGTAGGAGCAAAGTACTGCTGCTGCAGCTGCTCAGGGTTGGTGTCTGTAAATGGTGGTGATGTCCACAGCAATTCTCACCACAAGTGCAGAGGTATAGGTCTTCTACCCATTGGAACAGCCCATGGCTGGGGCTGGGGAGTTGTGATGGAGGCTTTTCTCAGACTGCACTCTCTCAAGTTAGGGAAACAGTCTCTTTCTGAAAGGAGCAATGTGCTTCTGAACATAGTCTTTGTTTCACACATGAGCACAACCACCTCAAATCTGTGCTCATAGGTAAAACCCTGCTATTCCTCACATTAGATGTGTATTTCCTGGTCTCTGCTCTGTTTCTTTTTTGATGACACTGTATGAAGCTGTTAATATTACTCAGATCAATGCACAAGTTACTAAACTGATTTAGCTTGATTTTTTTTTTCCCTCTTCCTGATACTCTTTCTGTAATTGCTTATTGTCAAAAACAATGCTTATTCTTTTTGCAATTAATATGCACTCTTAGGAATTAGCCCTTGCATAGAAGAGAAAACTCATGGAATAGCTGGTGTGCTTAGTAAGAAAGCCTCACGATGGCTAGAATTTATCTCCTGACCAAACCTCTGTAAAATCCGTGTCTGTTCATACAGCTAGAAGAGTGCTCCATAACCCATGGTAGTCTCAGATCTGCTTCTGTATTTGATTGAGTCACTTGGTTACTGTGTCCCTGGAGAAAATGCTTGGGAGGGAAGCTGTGTCTCTCTTATGGTGGTTGTTTTCAAGGGAAATTTAAGATTTACCAAGCTGTTAGCAAGGCTTATAAAAGCTAATGTGTTCTGCCTAGAAGTTCTCTATTGAATGCAATCCCAGGAGAGTGTCTGCAGCAGGTTAGCTGGGTATCAGGAGAGAGGAGTATTTCAGATTTGAAAGTTGTGTTAACAGAGTATTGGTTTTTATCTTTTATTTTTGTCACCTCAGGTTTTCCTAAAACACTGTAACTGTTGCTTGTTTTGGATGTTGTAAGCACAGGCCTCTTGTATGCATCTGCACTTTAACTTGACTTGAGGTAAAGGTGATTTTGGGGTTACTGGGTGAGACGGCACTTCTCATCCAACAACGGGGCAAAGTAGTAAAAGGGATGGGGGGAAGCACAGCAACTCTGCACTTCCCAGCACATGCTTCCAGGTACTGTATGGCCAGGATGAGGACTGGGATCCCTAGAGTTGGGTGGGCTCTGCAGTGACACATGGGTGGACAGGAGTTTGGCTGAAGAGCCAACAGCTCTGGAGGTCCTTGGAGTTTGTTACTTACTCGGTTAGCAATGTTTGTTCAATAAAAGGTTCTGTTACTAACCCCGCAACTTCTGTACCCTGCAAGACATGGAGGAGGGAGTGCTGGACCCCTCTCGTCACCATTTCTCTGAGAGTCTCTTTCCTATTAACCCAGGAGCTCTGAAATCATTCCCTCTCCATTTTTTTGCGTGTGCTTGTCTAACACTGTGCCTTGGAACGCAGTGGGAGGATTCCAGATGACTTCCAGTGGGAGGCATCAGGCCTGTTAATAACTGAAGATCTGACTGTCTCTTGATCAGTTCTTTATATGCAGATCATAATATTAAAGAGCTGAGGGGGAAGAAGAAAGATGATAATTTTATAGCTGTTTTTCAGCTTCCATGCTGACAGGTGAGACAGCAATGAAAAAACAAACTGCCTTCATTTGTCCCATTTGTTCTCATCTGGCTTGTCACTGTACCCTGGGTGAGAAACTACACACTGCAAGTTCTTAGTTTTTGGGATGAAGGAATAAGTGTTCTGGAGCATTGCTCATCTGATGTTACAAGAGTCTGCTGAAACACTGGTCACCTGCTTCACCACATGCACAGCAAATAAAGGAGGAATTTTCAGCCTGAATTTAGTTCAGTTTGTTGGTACCTGGGGGGGAAATCTTCGGTGATGCTGGCTCTCAGCAGCAACTTATTGCAGTAGGTTTTAGAAATGCAAAGAGAAGGGAAACCATGTAATGGAAAGCAACATTGTCTTTGAGGCACAGAGAAGCACACACATTCTGGGCCTGATGGGGAAACATCTGGCTTTCAAAGCTGCTTGTTGAGTTCAGTGCTACTTACTATAAGGAAGAGTAATCCACACAAAGAGCATGAAAGCAACTTTTCCAAAGCAATGTAAGCCTGCTGAAATCCCTAAGGTCAAGCAAGGGGAATTCCTATACAAGAGATCAATTGGTTTAGTTGGAATAAGCCTTGTTCCTATTCCCTTGCTTGGCCTTTCTCAGCTGTGGTTAAATGAGGAGAGTAGATGATAATCATCTGCTTATCTTGCTGTTGATGGGCTGTGGAGCAGGTGGGAGCCCTGACTTGTCCTCACGCCAATGCCAGCTCCAGGAATGGGTCCAGCAGTTGGAGAGAGATGTTCCACAATCTGAACCAAGTGCAATAAGATGGTGGTTCCACTGCTGAGTGTATCAGGAGAGGACCTGGAATAGGCATGTTTGCTCATTTTGCCTGTGTTCCTGACTCAGACTGTCCCCCACAAGAGAGAGGAATTTTTCGCAGTAATTAATTAGATGTATTGGGAAAGACTTCCTGGGAATAGGATGCAAATTCTGGTTCAGACCAAAAAAATCAACTAGGTCAGCTTACAACAGGATCTTCGATTTGATATGGGAAACCTGGCCTGGGGGAGGTTGATGCTCCATGCCGCTGCCCTGTATCTACCAGTGTCACCACAGCTTATCCCAGCTATTCTGGGATCTTTTGGCCTCAGAGTTCTTGGATTTTATGCTGTGCCACAACCAAGGCAAATTTAAAACTGTGTATGTGTAATCCAGCAATGACTATTTCTAAGCTACAGGTTCACCTGGGTGTTTAGCTCTCTACTACACTTTAGGTTAAAGCATTGATTAATCCAGACATCAGATAAAAGTTAAGAGTTTATTTAGGATCGAATATTCATTTGTAAATTGAATATGCTACTTATTTTCCAAAGGCCATGAGATACTGGCTTTGTTACAGATTTATCCAGAACACCTGAAAAAGTACTGATCTGTAGTCAGCAAAGACACTGTTCCCATATTACTTTATTATTTGACATTTCCTGAGTTTCTACAGCCACTTAACTCCATTAAAAGTATTTCAAGGTCTGTATCTAATTCCTAACTTTTCCATTAACCTTTTCCCATCAGCCCTAATAAATTACTACTTGTATCCGACAGATAAGGTATTTTCATGTCTGCTGTAATGATCTCAGGTGTTCAGTTGTCATGTAGGAAATGCTTCATTTTGTCTCCCTCGTGCTACAGCACAGTAACCTGGTATTGTATTAGGATAAGCAGCATTAAATTTTCTAGGCAATACCTAAAGCAGCATAAGTGAATGTGTTTGGTTTTTTTTCACATGGGAGAAATAAAGTCACCTAAACAAATACATGAATTTTATGTGGGTTCCTGTATGCTTTTCCCTGTGAACAACTGACAGTTCTGACTAGGGAGACCCTCCAAAGTTTGCATCAGTTTATTAGTATCATTACACTGATTTCAGGGGCATTAGATTCAGTCCTGGCTTTCACACCTTTAAATGTTTACATCTGCCTGAGTCACTGAATGGTACCAAGTTTTACTTTACTCAGAGCATAAGACAAAACAGAATCCATCACAGCAGTTGGGAATAAAGCACACACAAACACCAGTGCTTTCTCCTTCAACTTTGCTACCATGTAACGTGCCTTGGGTGCCGGAGACATTAAAGCATCTACCATAGCATCCACAACTTCATTGCCCTTAGTGCTTCCTTCACTCAGAACGCTGTTGAAAAAGTTTGCCCGCTCTTGAACATACTCCTTATTGTAAACTGTCTTTTCCTCTTCACTGAGCTCATTCCAGATCTCTTCGGCACTGACTGGTGGCTGGATCTTTGTGAAGCGTGCATAATTTCCTGGCTGAATAACACAGACCTAAAAGCAACATGTAAACCTTATCAAGAGGCAATCAGTCATCCTGAATCCAATTAAATACTACAGTCAGCAAAACAGATTAAAAGCTTTCTGCAGATGTATTTCTTCCAGCAAATGCTGCTTTATTGAAACTTTAACCTTGAAAACTTGACTGAAATCAAATATATTCCTGTGAAATGTTTAAGATTGCATAGGTGCTTTATTCTAACTTCCTCGTTTCGCTCTGATTTAATGTTCTTGTTGTGACTACTCAGCATATCTTCACCAAATATTGTTGTGCATCTTTGATTTTTACAGAATGCTCAATGGTGTAAATGTTTTGACAATACTGATACAAAGCATTTCAGTATAACTTTGATGTCTCCAAAGTGGAATATTTCGGGGGTTTTCACTCACTGGTGGATCTTGCAATTGGTATTTTTTACCCGACTTTAGGACAAGAGGAGATGTCAAAGAGAAGTAGAAGGTCCTGGGGAAAGAAGTGCTATGTTCCCCATGTATGCCTAGTTAAAAGTAAAATAGGCCTTGTCAGCCAAGCACAGAGGGGACAAAAGGTCCTGGTCTGACTCTTACGGAAATCATTAGCTGATTTCCATAGTTTTCTGTGCATGTGGATTTAAATGGAAAGCACACACATCCTTTGCTGCTCTGCCTGTTTTCTTTGTGTGTGTTGCTGCTGATGCTCTGCTAACTTTTGAGGCTTCTGGGGGATATCAGAGCACACTGAGCACTCACAGTCACAGTGTGCATGCCTGTCGTCAGTTAGCAGCGGGCTTGTTCAGACTCTTTGTAGCTATGCAACATTAAAAACTCCATGGCATTTAGCTGGCCTGATTTCTGAAGACTACAACACAAGGTGAGGAAAAATGGTGCTGAGCCATGTAAGATACTTGGGAAGTATCTTACATCCTCTGGGAAGTCTGCAGAACTACGGAACCTTTATGTCTCTCATCTACTACCCAGCCCATCTGCTAGAAGCTACAGTGTGTGTTGGTGATGGGATATGCCTGTCTTAGCCTGCATGGCAGGCACATTGCACAAGAAGGGTTCAGATGTGGGAGCAGGAAGGGATGTGAATCAACTCCAGCAGAAACAGTGGGCATAGCTGGGACATCTTATGCCTCAAGTTTGTCACAGGACATCTTTGGGAGCCCCCCCCCCCCCCCCCCCCCCCGTGCCCCGCAGAGGCCCCAGAGGGAACAACAACAACGACCCGGAACTGACCCGGANATCTTTTCGGGGCCCCCCCCCCCCCCCCCTTGCTATTAGCTGAACTAATGCCAATAATAAACTTCCCATGTTTATTTTATAGAAAGGGGTTTGGAAAACTTCATGTTTTGGAGTTTTTTGGACTTGGCTTGGAGATAAGAGATGCTACTTTTTCTGCCTTCCTTGGTTTTCTGTAGCCTTTCTAATGGAAGACATACTTTCCTGCAGGCAGCTGGCTTGCCTGGCCAGGATGCAGTGGGACAGCACCATAGTTCTGTTCCTTGCCACCTCTGGGTGACTTTCTGTGGAAAGGACAAAGGGAACAACAGAGCAGGGGAGGGAAGCACAGGGAAGAGGGACCCTCTATTCCACAGGCTCTCTGCAGGGTAGGTGTTTAGGCAAATGCCAGCCAGTATCTTGCATACAGTGAGAAACAGAGTTGTGGATACTCTGGAATGTCTGTCAGCCTGGCTTGCTGCATTGTGTGCCGGGGCTATTCCTGGGCTGGGGAACTGTAAAATCCTAAATGACCAGAGTAGCTTACCTGTTAAACTAAGCTCTTCCATGCATTTGAGATTATCCTCAGCTAATCGGCTGGAATCCTCATCATGCTGTGTGGCATTAGGATATGTAAAATCACTTGCATTTTATAGCATTTTATATTTATCCAAGAGGGGTAGTTAATAGATGCATAGCTGTAATTTCTTCCAACACACATCTTATGAACAGTGTTGTAAATCTGTGTACATAAAGAGTACACCAATGTAAATCCTCCAGGGAAGACTTTTAGTGCTTGAGAAGAGCCTTTCAGCAGTGGAGTGACTCCAAGGAAAGAGCCTAACAAAGCTACTTAGTGATCTAAGCTTCAGGTTTGACTATCAGCATTGCTTAGACAGGGCACTAAGAGCACTATTAGAGCCTCTTAGGCTAAGAGAATAAAAACATAATTACTCTGCATGATACTGCCTTTTGCAGTGCTGCTGTTCCCACAAAAAGGAAGGATCTTTTAGGCACTAATGTTGTGAGAGAAGAAAGAAGCCCTCTGGTAGGTGACAAGTCTTCCTTCTCACTGCACAGAGCTCAGTGTCTGGGCTGTCTGCTCCCAGAGGAAGTTTCGTTACTTGGACTGTTAGGAGCTCTTCACAAGCCATGGTACTGCAGAAGCAGACCCGTCTCAGAAGGTTTCATCACTGTAGAGGATGTGGAGAAAGGGTGGAAGTGGCAGTGTTGGTACAAAGACAAGACATGCTACCACAGCTTCTCAGAACTGCAAACATCACCTAGGTGAGCTTTTCTCAGTGATTTCCAACCAACTGATCAGCCACAGAGGAACCACCTCCTTCCGAGGGGAAGCGGCATCCACAGATTCAACTCCAGTTTTATCTTTGTCAGTTTGATGCATGGAGCTTACTTCGCACAAGATCAAATGTTGTTTTGCATATGCTGCTTGTTCCCTTGGCTAAAATTTCCACTCTGGGCTGGGCTTGGCTGGGATAGAGTTAATATTCTTCACAGTAGCTGCTACAGGGCTGTGTTTTGGGTTTGTGCTGGAAGCAGTGTTGGTAACACAGGGATGTTTTAGTTACTGCTGAGCAGAGATTACACAGAGCCAAGGCCTGTTCTGCCTCTCAGCCACCCCACCAGTGAGCAGGCTGGGGTGCACCAGGAACTGGGAGGGGACAGCTGATCCCAACTGACCCACGGGATGTTCCCGACTATATGACATCATGATCAGCATATAGAGCTGGGAAACAGGAAAGAAGTAGGGGACATTGGTAGTGATGGTGTTTGTCTTCCCAAGTCACCATTACTTGTGATGGAGCCCTGCTGTCCTGCGGATGGCTGCCCATGGAAGTGGTGAATGAATTCCTTGCTTTGCTTTGCTGATGTGTGCAGTTTTGCTTTACCTGCTAAACTGGCTTGATCTCAACCCATGAGTTTTCTTTTACTCTTCTGATTCTCTCCCCCATCATGCTGGGGGGGAATGAGTGAACATCTGGGTGATGCTTAGTTGCTGTATGGGGTTAAATCACAACACACCCTCACATCATTGTCTGATAGTCTTTGTGCAAGTTGCCTCCTTTCCCCATAAAAAGATGCGTTTTAGCTGTCTAGAAAATTTCGGGAGTAAACCATCTCTCTTTCTCATACGAAAACCAATGTTAGAAAGAGCAGGGAGTTTCACACAACAGCTCCTCGTTATGTCACTTACCTGGACACCAAACTTCTTCATTTCCAGTCTTAGAGCATCACAAAATTTTTCAATAGCTGCCTTGGTCATAGAATAAATGCCATTTCCCAAAGTAAAATAGGCATTAATGCTGGACATGAAAACAATACGTCCTGGAAAGAAAATAGTGCAAATAATTTCACTCTCAGTCTCTAACGTAGAATTACTGCTCTAACCTGAGTCTTCTGAGCTGCGATAATGTGATATCTAGCATGACGATCCTTTCCAGCCCTAAGTATTCTATGATTCTAGGCTGGTTTACTACGTAATAGGCCAAAGCTGAGCCCGCACAAAAATGCACTCAGCTCTGTTAAGCAAAGAACTTCACACAAAAATCTTTCTTCCATCTCGTGTAAGATGCTGGACTGGGTAAAGCATAACACATCCCCTATGTGCTTCTGAGTCTGAGAAAGGATGAAAATGATGAATGAAAGCAGTTCCCTAAAAGCTTTAGACTGAAAAAATAGTAACAAAAGTCTATGCTAGTGATAGACTGCAGAGGGGAGGAGCAGATGGTTTTTCCTGCAGTGGATATTTGACTGTTCACACAATTTTCTGCACTAATGATATCTGCACTGAGACCTGGCTTACAACTGCGCATAGAAAGTCAGAATCAGACTGTACAGGGATAAGCTTCACCAGAGAAAGGTGACTTGACAAAATCTGTGCAGCCTCACACTGCCTTGATATAATTTCACTGATCTGTGCTGCTTTTTCCCCTTTTGTAACTCTTGCCAAGTACAGGCATGCCCTAAATATCAGGGATTTCTGATCTGCGGCACTGGGTTGTGGTTCTTTTCTACTGCTTACTTGTAAACTTCTATCAGTCATCCTATGGAGTGAAAAATGGATGAATGTGGATATATCAATACCAGAGGTGAGAGAGGAGGTAGCCTCATCGCCAGCAACACAGGGAACGTAGCTGCAGTCCTGTTGCTGCCACAAATCTAAGCAAATGGTTTAGGCTTGTGGGGTATCAAAAGGGTATTATGGGAATGCAGTGAAATCTGTCATTCTGAATTAGGTCCCCTGCCTTCCTATGCAGTGTCTGGAATATATCCTGTATACAATAACAGGAGAACAACCAGCTTGCTGATCAAGATGCTGTATCAGCTGGCCTGGCCAGATGGAAAAGTTGTGGAGATGTTGTTCCTTTCCGAGTAGGATGCTCAAGTTCTGTGCTAGAGGGCAACACTTCTCTTTACAAGTAATAGTCTGGAAGTTTTTCTTGAAGCAGGTGCTCATCCTAAAATAGCAGTAATCCCTTCCTTCAGAACCCATCCTGTCCTTCGGAGGCCCTCGGGTAGGACAACCTCTGCCTCCTTCATCCAGTATCTAAGTGATTTGATACATGCACCCTGGATATGGGACACATCATTTAACTTCTGTCTTTGCCTAAGGTAACTGAAACCCAACTTTTGCAGGAGACTGCTTTAACATCCATAATTCAAGCTTTTCATTCAGAGAGGTCACTTGCTGCTCCCAGAAACATGAGCTTTAGCTGTCCTGGCTGTTCCTGCAAGGAAGGAGACAGGAAGCCTAAAATTCTTCCTAGAAGTGCCCTGGCCTCCTCTCCTGCATAGATGGGACCTGAAAATGGAGTGCGGGCAGTTAATAAGGGCAGCATTGACAGCCAGGAGTGAGATGGAGAATGCTCCTTTGAGCTAAGGTACTATGTATGTGCAGCCATCCAGACCCAAATCTAAAAGTTTAGGCATGTGCGTAACATCAAACACACCTTTAGTCCCTTTCACTTCAAAGTAACTCCTTGCAATTCATGAAGCCAGACAAATGCCTCTGGTAGATCAGCACCACAGAGTTTTAGCAGTAAGTAGGACATCACAGAAAGAAAATTGGCATGTTTCCATGTAATAGGCACATCACACACGCACTGGGTACATGCAACAGCACATTCTTTTACAAAAACAAATCCAGCTTGCAATATTTAAAGGTTTCTTTTTTCTTGTATCAGGATATTATAAACCAAAGGCAACCAAGCAGAAGGAAGCAGAGAAGACAGAAAAGAGGATGCTTTTATCTTACCAGCATTATGTATAATAGTGGCATGTAGGGCTTCCAGATGCTACATAGCCTTTACTTTAGTTGATGCTGAATACACACAGAACAGATCCTCACCTTAAAGAGCTTACAACTTAAATAGACAAGCTTAGCAAAAGAAGGAGAAAGGAAGAGGGTATCTTTCTTTCCCAAATACGGACAGGAACAAGTAGGGAACAAACTGCAAAGCAATTGAGACATGCTGCAATGCTGCAGAGAGCTGTTTGAGCCATTTCTTCTCAGAAGAAAGGATAAAACCCACACATATGGAGTACCATGCAAATGCAGTTATCCCATTGGATACCCACGTGGCTCTGTACTTGAAGTTTCCTGCCCAAGGTCATAAAGAGGATTTCACTAGGCCTGGAACTGGAGACTGGATGTCATCTTTCTTCTCCTAATTGCCAAACAGTAAAATAGTAAAGCCTAAATAACAAAGTTAAGCAGGAGTTTATGGGTTCTTTGTGTTTTCTGTCAGTGCTTACAAAGTCTTGGCTGAGCTTAATGATTTATTGTAAGCACTTTTTCCTC
Organism: Agapornis roseicollis; assembly: GCA_002631895.1. Classification (NCBI taxonomy): domain Eukaryota; kingdom Metazoa; phylum Chordata; class Aves; order Psittaciformes; family Psittacidae; genus Agapornis; species Agapornis roseicollis. The sequence continues at coordinate 11,307 of NDXB01020297.1, read as the reverse complement.
TCTTCTTTTAATCAAACACTGAGGTAATTCGCTATTAGTAAGTATTTTTTCTATGTATTTTAAAGACAGGCTCTTTAAGGGTACTTTTTACCTCTTACAACGTGACCCTCTTTTCAGGATCAAGGATCAGGGTTTCTTTTTCAGGCCACACAGAAGGAGCCTGTCATTTCAGTTCAATGAGACACAATTAAAGCTTTTTTTATAGATGCTACATTTACCCTGATTATAGTAAGCTAATTATTCTACAACTCTAAATAACAGTGGATTAGCATTACCCTTGTATTTCCTTAGAAGGGGAAGAAACTCCAGGGTTGTCCTGATGCTCCCAAGGAGATTCACATCTGCAAATCTTTCATACTTCTCCATAGGCAGCCACCCAGTCTCACCAAATGTTGAGATTCCTGCATTGTTGACCAGCCCCCAGAAACCTGTGTAAGAGAAAAGGCTCATCAAGCATCTTTCGCCGCAAAACAACCACCATTTGGTGATAAAACACAGATTTGGACCCATGGAAACAACTTTTTAGTTGTGTTATCTTTTTATCTTCTTCGAAGTGCAGGCATGTTTTGTTTCATGAGGGAATGCAACTGTGGCCATTATCTGGACTATATAAGCCTCAGTGCTATTTAATAATCACTCACTTTTAGTTGTCTTAAGTTACTTATGAATAACATGATCTGGGAGACTGCATCTTACTGCCAATGCAATGTACCATGAGATTTTCATCACTTTGATCCCACTGTGTGCTATGCGAAGCTTTGTGAAAATTATATTAAGCAGTAGAAAGGCTAAGGGGTAATATTTTCAAAGGGCCTGACTAATTTAGGAGCCAGGTCTGGGATTCTTTTCCAGGATTTGAGCTTTGATTCCGTCTGGAATCACCCACGATCAGGTACATGGGTGCAGCACTGGGTAAAGGAGCTGAGTAAGGCCAGTGGCTATGGTATTTTCTTCTTATTTTATACTCTTGGACAGCATTATTCCTCATACAAGAGTGGGTTTTGGTGCTAAGGAGCCCAGATCCCTGAAATGCAGTCAGATTCCCATGTCTACAAACAGAAGTTTATTGGCAGCAAAGCTTGTTGTGACACAGGTCTCTGACACAAAGTACAAGCCCTTTAGCCCACAGGCACAGAATGTTTCATGTGAGCAGTGCTCAGTGCTAATAACTTTCACTGCTTTCTTGTTGAAGTGTGGGGTACATGTCAGTTTGGAGCTGACATGCTGACTACATGCTCATGAAGCCAGGCTGATTTGTCCTTGCCTTCTTAGCACACATCTGTAGATGTACAGTAAAGCAGTGAGCCACATGGTGCCTTTGAAAACACTTTGGTTTCTGCCCTCAAATCCTGACTGCTACTATTTGTAGGGTGACCAGTGGTGTAACTAAAAAGTACATAGGGTAGCCTGACTGGCATGAAATAGCTGTTTGCAACCTAGTTCTGCCAGTCTTGACAATTGTGATTATGCTCTTTCTCCAAGAATTGTTGAATGTATCTGAGGCAAATTACTGCTTTCTCACACTTTCCTTCATACTTACCTACAGAGGAGATTTAGGTTGGATATAAGGAAGAAATTCTTGATTGTGAAGGTGGTGAGGCACTGGAACAGGCTGCCCAAGGAAGCTTTGAATGCTCCATCCCTGGAAGTGTTCAAGGCCAGGTTGGATGGGGCTTGGAGCAACCTGCTCTAGCGGAAGGTGTCCCTGCCTATGGCAGGGGGCTGGAACTGCATGATCTTAAGGTGCTTTCCAACCCAAAACGTTCTGTGATTCTACAGGATCTACTCTGCCTCTCCAGAAACGCAGGTTTCCTTCCTTCTTTCCTCTGGATGCAGAGTCTGGGGCATGGGTATGATACCAACCCAACTGTATACTCCTGTGACTCTGTAGCAAAGAAATTCACAGAAGAGCTTTGGTCACCCTGGTGAAGGTGCTGCAGAAACCCTTGGTCTGAACCCTTCTTTCTGTGACAAAGCTACTGGGATGATTTCATGGTATCTTGTCCTTCCAGAGCCCTGCCAAGAACTGCAAACACTGGATTTCATTCACAACAGTTAAAGCTCCAACAGGCAATCTTTTGAATTAGCTTGTAAAGCAGAGCTTCATAAGCTTTCCTAACATATACACGCTACTTATGAGGTTGGTGATTAAACAGAGAAAGAAAGAGAGTTCTTCCAGTGAATGTCTCATATGCAGAGAAGAACACTCAAGATCAGCACACAGAACTTGAATAACGCTGTCCTCCAAAGAGAATAAATCATTATTCAGTGGCCTGTCATACAGCAATCCTTGACACTGCACCTCTCTTATAACTTCAGATACAGGCTGACCACTGCCCTAGCAATGCAGGAGTTTTCTGTGTTCTCACCTCTTTTCCACTGTCCAAGATATTAGCAGACAGAGGAGAGGAAATGGACCAAAAAATTGGCCACTGGAATTGGGCATCCTAGACTTTCTTCTTCCCCCTGCCATTGCCCTGTTGTTCCAGGCCTTTCCATGTTCTCTGACTTTATTTCTCCTTCTTAAAGTGGAACTAGCTCAATGGGACTGACCTCCCAGTAAAATGCTTCAAGATCGATGGATTAGAGAGTCCTCTGTGAAAGCTAATATCAGTACTTGCACATGATCTGATCTGCAAATGAACTAAGTAACTGCACCCATCCATTTCTACTTAAGGCTGGAGGTCTCTGTACTCAGGTTCATTTTTACCTAAGCTAACTAACACGACACAAACTAAAGCCTGGCACCACTGTCAAAGCTGTTCCCTCACCTTCTCAGCTTCACCTTTGCTAATAAAACCAGTCATTTTGCTTCTGACACTACATCCTGCACAGCACAGCAAGAACACTTGCTCCACACATCCCTGAATTCATTAGGGCTCTGGAAATCCAGCCATTAGACTTTAGACAATTGATTTTCTTCTTCTAAACTATGGAACAGAGAATTGAGCTTGCAAGGCTTAAGTTTGCTTTCCAGGCATTCGCCTCATGCACTTCAAAGGCTCCACGTGGTTAGTGGTGAGGGCAACCTGTGTGTATAAAAAGGCAGAGTTCACAGACTAATTGCTCCTTCTTTCTTTGCAGTGGTCAAATCAAAAGTCAAGAGGTGCAAAAGTGGCTTGAGTTAAACTGGGACTGGCATTTCTGAGGAGAAGATTAAGTAAAACATAAGGAAAGCTCAGGGTCAGTTCAAAACCTTCTGACTGCCCTCAAGCGAAACCTATTGTTTCTTAGAACATTTTTGGCATTCCCAAATGGGAAATGTTCTGATATTTTCCATATATTTTCCTGCAGTTTTGATTCGTTAAATCAATTTGCAGAATTCTACTGAAATAACAAACAAAATTATTCCTTTATGCCACTTTTCTGGAAAACTTCCTTCCTCCTGAGAAACAACCTGCCCAGATGTGTACTCAGGGTTCTTGAACCTGGTTTGGTCTTCCTTTATTTGTGGTAAAACTTGATGCTATAGATGTGCATACAAAATACATCATGTATTTGCTTAGACAGTTCAGGTAACCTGGGAAATACAGTCCTTAGATGGAAATCAAGAAGGACAAGTAAGGATCAAACATCTGAAGGAGAGAAACATGACATTTCCTCAGTGCCCATTCACAGACACATGAAGATGAAGCAGCTGATGTTTGATCTGGAAGGTCAAGCACAGTTTAGGAAGAGGGGTGTTAGACTATGTCACAGCAGGCAGGGGATAAATAAACTGGGAAGCAGAACTGGATGTCAAAGAGATTTTCACTCATCTCTGTGCTGAGAAAATGGATCTTGAGGACCAAGATTAAAAGATAGAGCCAGGGATCTACAGAGTCGCTTTAGGAGTCCTAACTTAAGATTAGTGAGGCTTTCAGGAAACCACTAGCTCTCACATAACCTCCCAGATAATTTCTATTTCAAGACATGTTGACCAAAAGGCACATATTCAAAGCCCTTATTTAGGCCAAAAAGATGCCTGTTGTTTTTCCAGAAACTCTTAAAAGTCCTCTTCCTATGCAAGTCAATCAAGCTGTGTGCTTGCAAAGCCTTTTGGTATCAGGCCTTTTCTATGTAGGTGCCTATACACAGATAATACCTGAATTTGGATTTCCTGAACTCTAACATGTATTCTTGGTATCATTGGTCTTTGGAGTTTATCATCTAAACCTGAGCCCATGCAAAACTGGCAGGCTCTTTCCTGAAAGATCCCAATCCAATACTAAAGAAAGTAGCCAAAGGAAGGAGAGTGTGATTTGCCACATTCCTACTGAAGAATGAAGAGAGGGAGCAGAACAGTCTGTCTGTGGCAATGCAGGGTGTCCATGGTAGCAGGCCAGCTGAGACTCCCAAATTTGAGATACATACATTCATGACTCACCATCCTTTGCCTGGAATGTTTTGCTGTGGTTGTCTTCATTGCAAGGATGAGTCTATTTGTACAGGAAGTCTGGGCTAAAATACGGTAGCATGAGCCTCCTGGGTGGATTCTGTGAATAGGAAATCCTAAGTGGAGGAGAGTACTTAATAGCCTTGGAGTAGGAGGTAGGACTATAACTAACAGCCCGCCCTTGCAGCTAGCTCCATGTCACCCATTCACAACAGGCAAGAAAAGGAAGAAAAATTCATGTTTTAAACAAGAAAAAGAAAAGAAGAAAGAAAACCACTGAGGGTTGCTGTAAAGCCTTCGAGAGTTGCAAACCAGCATGCGCCAAAGTCCCAGTCTACCTCATATTGCTTTTAATGTGCAAGTGCAATAAATTTCTTCTTTCTAAGCAAGAAAGGACTCTAAGTATTTTAGAAAGTTACCTTATTGGCATCATCTTATGGCACACAAGCCATAAGAACAAGTAAAGGCATCAGGAGATTTCCATGGAGGAGCAGTTAGTTAGCTCTAGAGAGTGAGATGCCTGTCGTGGAAATTGATTTGCTCTTCTTTTCAGATTGATGTGATTTCACAGATTAGAATAGGACAAATACCCATGGAGTGGCAGAGTAACCAGCCAGGTGTGCTACCAGTAGTGTGGTTTTCTACTCTTGCATAACAGAGAAAGGAGACAAGGTAGAGCTTGCGTGTTATCTCATGGTTATGGCATAACTAGAAGGTAAATGCATGTGTCCAGTGGAGTCCACAATTAGGTGGCTGGGTTCTTCCTCAGACTCTAGGCAAAAAATACAGGCTTTACAATGCAGAACTGTAGCCTCTTCAACTTTGGTCTCGGTTTGAAGCAACTAAAATCTGCTGAAAAATTAAGATTCATGAGGGACTTGAGCTCTCTGCACCTCTGTTCATTGCCAGCTGCTTGTCTGGAGAGCCCTGCGTTCTGGATGGAGCACTGCAGGATGGAGACTCTCTTCCTTTGTCCACATAGAACAAGAGTATGTGATGCTGACAATAGGGATCATGATGCTTTATGGAAATAAAAGCAGAAACAAAAGGATTCTGCAAGTTTGAAAAGACGAGTATGGTGTACACAGACATAATGTGAGAAAACATGCTTTTTTCATCAACTACAAGGAAAGATTTCAGATAAAAGACGTTATTTTGGCTTATCAGTCAGATTGAGATGACTTGGAAGAAAAAGCCATGCTTGTCTGAGATGCACAGACCATAGTAAGGGTGATACTGTGACAGTAAAGAACAACAATTTAATCTCTCCCAGGATTTACTCTGAGCTATTTAAACACAACATGCAAAAGTAAGCATTGTTTAACTGCTTCCTCTGTTTTGGTACGTCCTCTGAGGTTGAATTTGGTTTCCTTGGCCTTTGCACAGTTACCATTAAACCTGGAGATTGCTGAAGCGGTTTCCTGGTTTCCTTGTTACTATTTTGAGAACCATACAGGAGTGTTTTAGTGACCTGAATCTGTAAGTCCAGCACATGATGGTACCTGAGTGAAACTCTCACTATGGAGTTTTCCTTAACTGGTGGGACTCTGAGGCACCTCTCTGCTGCCCACCCTTTGGGAACCTCTGGGTAGCACATCATATGTTCTGTGCAGTCACATAATTATCTCATAGCTACTTTAAGAACATAAATGCAATTACAAATGATTCCGAATTCTCTTTCATTTAAATTTCATTTAAAAGAATCTTCATCTGAAATGTAAAACACCCACAATTCCTGTCTTTAAAAACTGCACTGGTTAATATGGGAGCTAACCTTCAGCTGAATCATGAAACTGAAACTGGTTTATAAAGTTAAAATACCAAAGCAAACACCACCACATCTATTTTCAGAGATGCCAAGAAGGAACACTCCTACTGAAGTCTTTTGCTTAAAGACTCTACATAAGTAGAGTATCCTCACAGTCTATTCACATTTAAGATAAAAATATTTATGCCCCTATATTTTCTAAATTTTGAAGAAGACTATGCCATTTACTCCGTTAATATCTGACATTAAAATAACTCCTTTGCTGCTTTCTGCTTAATAAGCTTAGGAGGAAGATTACTTCATAGAATCCTAGAATGGTTTGGGTTGGAAGGGGCCTTAAAGTTCATACAGTTCCAATCTCTGCAGTGGTCAGGGACTCCAAGCCCCTGTGTTCAACCTGGCCTTGAGCACTGCCAGGGATGGGGCAGCCACAGCTTCTCTGGGCACCCTGTGCCAGCGCCTCAGCACCCTCACAGGGAAGAGCTTCTACCTAAGAACTCATCTCAGTCTCCCCTCTGTCAGGTTAAAGCCATTCCCCCTTGTCCTATCCCTACAGGCCCTTATAAAAAGCCCCTCTCCAGATTTCTTGTAGGTTCCCTTTGGGTATTGGGAGAGTGCTCTAAGGTCTCCCTGGCACCGTGTCCAGGCTGAACAAGCAATACTCTTCTCAGCCTGTCTGTAGAGCAGATGGGCTCCAGCCTTTGGAGCATATCCGTGGCCTCCTCTGGACTTGCTCCATGTCCCTTGTGTTAGAGTCCCCAGGGCTGAAGGCAGGGTCTCATGAGAGTGGAGCAGAGGGAAAGAATCACCTCCCTCAGCCTGCTGGTCACACTCCTTTTGATGCAGCCCAGCATATGGTTGGCTTTCTGGGCTGCAAGTGCACACTGCCAGCTCATGTTATCAACCAACATCCTTAAGACCTTCTCCTATTATTACTTGATAATTGGGAGTTGACCCGAAAGGCATATATGCTGTCTGGATATATAAAATTTGGTTTTGTTTTCTGCCTTTGCAGGGTGCCCTCACAATGCTGCAGCAAAAGCACTGACCAACAGTGGGCAAAGGTTTCATACAGCATGTGCTCTGGCTCCCTGCAGCAGGGACTGACACTCCAGGGAAACCCCCCTGCATACGTTGTGTCCATGCAGGGTTTCAGACCCAGTTGTGCTCAAGTGTCTTTTCTGGACGTTCTAAGCAGGCCCTGGTGTCCCCAGTGTGACTTGTCTTGGTCTGTATGTGTGCCCACATGCCCATAGGCAGCAAGGACTACCAGCAGGTCAGTGCTGAACTGTGGACTCGAGAGTCTACACAACAGCACGAACATGAGCATTCCATAAACTGCCAGAATTACAGGATAAATGATCTGTAACCCAGAATTTCAGGTAACCTGGTCCCCATCAAGCCCCTAAGAGCTTTTGTGAGCCATCTGCATTGTCTCTGCACTTGGGAAAGAGCCTAAAGACCTTAGATAAGGTCACGATCAACCATAAATACATGTACTTGATGAGCAGCACCAAGGCTTTTTCATACTTCTTGTTTCATCCCCTTCCCAACATGCCAATGAACCAGGCAGGCAGAGGTCTTGCATTTCATTATTGTTCCACGTGCTTTATTCTCTTCTTGTCTTCCCTGTGTCTATACAGAAAGTGTCTGTATTTCTGAGGGAACCTTACTTCCAAGCCTGGTTAAATGTGCTCTATTCCAAGTGTATCCTCCAGCATCATACTGAACTTCATCCTGCAGTCAAAGGGGGAAAGGAGGTACCTGTGGCCCATGTCCTGCTGTGTGTCGTGTTCTGAGGGGATAACCCAAGATTTCAGTTGTCTGCAGTTATTTGGCAAGTTAAAGTCTATCCCCTGCCCTGGGTGTATAGTCTCTATGTGGTGTATAACAGGACAGGTTTCCTTTCAAGTGACCCCTTGAGGGATCAGCTTGGCAAACTCCAGTTATGCCAATAGCTGGTTTGGTGTGGCACAACAGCTTCCCTTTCTGCATTTCCTTTATTATTCATAACTCATGCTCTGCAATGCATCACCTTCCCACCACCTCCAATGTGTGCCCTATGCTTTGCCTGCCGTTTCCTCCTGTCGGATACCTGTAGGGACCCCGCACTCGGGCATTTCCTCATTCATTTCCACTGCAGGCATCTATGGATGGGCTCCAGTTTGTGCCACTCAGCCGAGCACCAGCGCGGGTTTAAATGTAAACCCCTGTAGTTACCGACAGCGGGAGCTGCCCTTAGCCCCGTCCGTGTTGGTGCTCGCTGGCCACAAGCCGTGACTGCCCAGCGGACCCTCCCTGTCCGCCGCCCCTCCAGCCCCGGCCGCCCCGAGGGGCGGGTTTCGGGGCTCCGCGCCGCCGGTGCTCACCTCGCTCGGGCAGGTGGCTGAGCACCAGCTCCTTGGCGGCCCGCACATCGCGGGCGCTGGTGACATCGAGCTGCAGGACGTGCAGGCGGCCGCTGCCGCCGGCCTCCCGCTGCAGCCGCTGCGCCCCGTCACCGCCGGGGCAGAGGCAGCCGGCGAACACGGTGAAGCCGAGGCGATGGAGGCGGAGCGCCAGGAAGTGCCCGAAGCCGCTGTCGCAGCCGGTGATGAGCACGGCCCGGCCGGGCGGCTCCAGCGGCACCGCTCCGCGCCGCCACAGCCGCGGCAGCAGCAGGAGGAGGAGGAGGAGGAAGAGGAGGACGAGCGGGACCGCGGCGCACATGCCGCCCGCGCCGCTGCTGCCCTGTGTGGCAGGAGGGAGCCCGCGGGAGCATTCCAGCATCCCAACACCCCCTCCGCGGGCAGCGGCGGCCGCACGCACCGCCCTCGCCCCGCCCGCCGCGGACTGCGAGCGCCGGCCGGTTCCCAGCCCCGCCGAGCGGCCGTGGCGGAGAGCGCTCCCCACTGCAGCGCTGCGGCTCCACGGGCAGCCTTGTTCTCATGGGTACCTTGTGTTAAATACCTCCTGTAACTGGTCGTGACAGGGGGGTTTTAGTGTTGGTGGTGCCCTGCTGGCCATGGCTCTCGAGAAACAGCAGTGGTCCCTGCAGGCAGCAGGGTTTTAATGTTTGTGTGGGGATGCTTTTGCACTGACAGAGGGTGTTTTGAACAACATTCTAAGGAGAAAGGGAGCAATTATTGTTTAAATCTCTTTTCCGTGTGTCTTTATTGGCTGCTCATCTGTCTAGATTTACTTTAGCTTTAAATCAGTGAGTTCTCTCTCTTCTGCACTATCAGGACTCCAGTAGGCATTGCATAATAGGACTTAAAGCCTCAAGTGACTTGGAAAAGGAGGTTATGCTTTGCTGCTGGGAGACAAAGTAGGAAGTGGAATGGTTAAACCCCAAAGAAGATCTCCAGATACTTCTCCTCAGGAGGATTTCTTTGATCATGCTCCATCACACTGGGAGATGCTGCCCTTTTTTAGCCTTCAAAGATCAGTCTTTTGCAACTACATGAGTCACAAAGCTTTGTCTTTGCATTTAAAAAATATTACGCAACCCTCCAAATCATGAGAGTTGTTAAGAGCTTGTCCTCCAGCCAGCTTCCCTGTCTGGTTCCCTCTGGCATAGGAAGATAGGGAGGGATTGCAGGTTCATCACCTTCTCTATGTCTCCCACCCACCTCTCCCCTGGATCTGCTGTTCTCTACTCTCTCAGCTTCCATGTTCCATTAACAACATGAAGATTACAAAACCATTCTCAGAAAGAGTAAAAGGTGACCCAAGTAACCTCTGGATCTTACTATGCCTCGATTCCAAGTACACTTCCAAAGGTATTAAAATGTGGCACACAAACATTGCATCTGAGGACAGGAGCAGTGTGTTGTTGTCAGAGCAACAGAATAATTTAGGCTGAAAGGTATGGATTAGAACAGTATCCTTCACAGAAACAACTTCATGACTGCCCAGTCCAGTAAATGAGACCACTTAGATCTGTCATGCAGAGGATTTGCAGTAAAATTCCTCTATTTGTTGGAATGGTTTTCCTCTGGTTTATAGCTTTCTGTTCCTAACTCAAATATATACATACATGTGTACACGCACACACACACATGCATGCGTGTTAGCAGTCATTGATTTATGACTGAGTTTTACCTAGTTTCTGAAATCCCTTTTCTATCTCAAGAACTCATTTTAAGTAAAAACTCTTAAGTTTTTATCCCTATCTTGTACCTCATATGTAATTCAAGTCAGTTGTGGTTTACCTGTAGCAAGTTTAAGCAGAGATCTGGATTTTAAGGGAGTACATGAGGATCTGGACAACTCTGCACTTAGAACATGCCCAGGGAGCTTCCACTCTTCCTGGGACCTTTCTGGGAACAGGAACCTGTGAAGTGTATGCTTAAAGCTTCCCTCCAAGTCACCCAGTGAGTTTCTCCTTGTGAAATACCAAGTTGCTATGGTTAAAAGACTGGAGAGCAAGCTTCCCAGAGGCATCATCAGCTCTTCTTAGGGGGTGAGATAAGCAGATATTCAGAAGTGCTGTATTCCTGAGGACCACAGTGGCTGCAGTTCTTCCACACCTCGGAAAATAGGGCCATTTTCAGAAGTGCCAAGCTATGAATTCAAGGCATATAATATTAGGTTCCCAATATTAGGTTCCTCTTGGGAAAAATACTGCTCAGCTCTTACCAGCTCCATGTTACTGCTCTGAAGCAAATTAGATAGAAAAAATAGTGCTAGAACTTTTTTGTTGAGCAGGGAATTGTTGCCATGTTGTCCCTACCCTCAAAACCCACAGTGCCTTTCTAAGGGACTGTCAGTTTGTACTCAGGCAATGGCTGGAAAGTACCACGATAAAGAAGAGCTGGGATGGGCTATGCTTGTTCAGTGCAGCCCAGCACTTCCAGCTTGACTTCAGGAAAGAAAGATCTGCTTTTTACCTAGTTCCTAAGCAGAAAGTTAATAGCTGTGTTAGTAGCTTGCTATGGGACATTTAAATAATATGCACAGATCTTTGTCCAGTGTAGCTACAATAGAAATCAAGATATAAGGGAGGGGAGGAGGCAGTGTAGCTTTACTCTGTCCTTAATCTCCTGTTATCTTTCTGTCTCTTTTCCTGTCTACCCACCTCTGTTATTCTACCCATGCCCTTGTTCCCATCCCACTATGGCAGTTTGTCCTGGGTTCAGCAGTTGCAGTCAGTTTTTCTTCTCTTTAGTAGCTGTGTTTTGAC